>OY750771.1:0-27500 GCA_963556745.1 Catoptria pinella
TAACCTAACCTAACCTAACCTAACCTAACCTAACCTAACCTAACCTAACCTAACCTAACCTAACCTAACCTAACCTAACCTAACCTAACCTAACCTAACCTAAGCCTAACCTAACCTAACCTAACCTAACCTAACCTAACCTAACCTAACCTAACCTAACCTAACCTAACCTAACCTAACCTAACCTAACCTAACCTAACCTAACCTAACCTAACCTAACCTAACCTAACCTAACCTAACCTAACCTAACCTAACCTAACCTAACCTAACCTAACCTAACCTAACCTAACCTAACCTAACCTAACCTAACCTAACCTAACCTAACCTAACCTAACCTAACCTAACCTAACCTAACCTAACCTAACCTAACCTAACCTAACCTAACCTAACCTAACCTAACCTAACCTAACCTAACCTAACCTAACCTAACCTAACCTAACCTAACCTAACCTAACCTAACCTAACCTAACCTAACCTAACCTAACCTAACCTAACCTAACCTAACCTAACCTAACCTAACCTAACCTAACCTAACCTAACCTAACCTAACCTAACCTAACCTAACCTAACCTAACCTAACCTAACCTAACCTAACCTAACCTAACCTAACCTAACCTAACCTAACCTAACCTAACCTAACCTAACCTAACCTAACCTAACCTAACCTAACCTAACCTAACCTAACCTAACCTAACCTAACCTAACCTAACCTAACCTAACCTAACCTAACCTAACCTAACCTAACCTAACCTAACCTAACCTAACCTAACCTAACCTAACCTAACCTAACCTAACCTAACCTAACCTAACCTAACCTAACCTAACCTAACCTAACCTAACCTAACCTAACCTAACCTAACCTAACCTAACCTAACCTAACCTAACCTAACCTAACCTAACCTAACCTAACCTAACCTAACCTAACCTAACCTAACCTAACCTAACCTAACCTAACCTAACCTAACCTAACCTAACCTAACCTAACCTAACCTAACCTAACCTAACCTAACCTAACCTAACCTAACCTAACCTAACCTAACCTAACCTAACCTAACCTAACCTAACCTAACCTAACCTAACCTAACCTAACCTAACCTAACCTAACCTAACCTAACCTAACCTAACCTAACCTAACCTAACCTAACCTAACCTAACCTAACCTAACCTAACCTAACCTAACCTAACCTAACCTAACCTAACCTAACCTAACCTAACCTAACCTAACCTAACCTAACCTAACCTAACCTAACCTAACCTAACCTAACCTAACCTAACCTAACCTAACCTAACCTAACCTAACCTAACCTAACCTAACCTAACCTAACCTAACCTAACCTAACCTAACCTTTTTTTTTTTTTTTTTTTTTTTTGTATCAAGAGGAGAATGCAATCTTTACGCATACCAAACGGCATGTTGGGGTCGGTCACCCCCCAGGTTGTTACCCGGGACATGTTCCTCGCCGCACCCGGCCCTCCCGCCAAGCCTAATAGGCTTCGCGTCAGGGCCGGGCGGTTCTGACCCCTGCCCTAGTGACAGGGGGAGGAAGCATTTTCCCGGCCTCCCATAAGGCTACCCACTCATGGTGGGCGGGCCAGATGGGGGGACGGGAGAATGCACCACTACCAACTAAACTCCTCTCGAAGACCTGCGCCTTACCGCCGGGTCTGTGGGATCGTGTTGACACGCTCCACGTATGACCCGGGGAGAGTGGCCCGTTAGGGCTCCACTCTATGGGGGGCAGAGGGCCTTACTGCACCCCCCCTTGCGGCTAGGGGAGAACAAGTCGCGCACGTTGGCGTCTTGTTCTCCCCCGCCGCGCACGTCGGAGTTGGCTCGCTGCGACGTCCGCCTCGCGAACCCTCTCCGCGGCCTCCTTCTGCGAGACGACGTCTTCGCAGAAGGAGACCACGGCCTGCCATCCCTCCCTGCTTCGCAGCATCGCAACTGTGATGCTGGGAAGCGAGAGGTCTGGCCCAACCGCAGCGACCAACTCCTGGCGCTGCGCCGTCCACGCTGAGCACTCCTCTAGAGTGTGGCGCGAGGTGTCCTGCGGTGCGCCACAGTGGTGGCACACCTGCAACTCCTCCCTCTGTATCTGACACAGGTACCTTCCGAAGCACCCATGCCCGGAAAGCACCTGCGTCAGCCTGAAAGTGAGTGACCCATGGGTCCTCTCCTTCCATTCCTTGAGGACGGGGCGGATGGCTTCGACCGTCTTATGCCCTGCTATTGGGGACTCCAGCTGTAGCCCCCACTCCTCCAAGGATCTCTCCTCCGCAATCCGCCGGACGTTTTGCCGCTCCTCCGGGGCAAGGCGGTCTCCCCTCGCCCTTTCCTCCTTGCGCTGCCAGTACACCTCCGAAAGAACCTGGGCTTCTAGTTCCCATGGAGGTGTACCAGCGAGCGCACAGGCCGCAGACCACGACACGGTGCGGTAGCCCCTGATGATGCGCGAGGCCACTATCCGCTGTGGGCGCCGTAATGCCGCCTTATTTTCGGCGTTCAGGGCGTCTGACCATACGGGGGCACCATACAGGGCCATACTGCGTATGACCCCCGCATACAGACGCCGACAACTCCTGTTCGCCCCTCCAACGTTAGGCAGCAATCTGCCGAGGGCTGCCGCTGCCTTCACTAGTCTGGGAGCTAGTTGCTGGAAGTGGGCCTTGAAGCTCCACCTACCGTCCAGTACTAGCCCCAGGTACTTCATGGTCGGACGAAGGGGGACTACCACTCCGTCCACGACCATGTCTTCGCCCGGTGGTGGGCCTTGTCTCGGCCCATGAAAAACCATGGCCTGAGTCTTGGCCACAGCCACTTCCAAGCCCAGCCTTCTAATCCGGGCAATCATGCCCTCCGCTCCAATCTTGGCCAGGCGCTTCGCGTCCGCGAGATCTCGACCCCGAGCAGTAACCAGAGTGTCATCTGCATAGCAGGTGACACTTACTCGGGGGAGAAGGACGCCGCGAAGCACCCAGTCATAAGCTAAGTTCCACAGGAGGGGACCCAGCACCGACCCCTGTGGAACACCGCACTCCATACGCCGGACCTTTAACTGACCATCCGATGCCAGAAAGACAACCTCTCTTTCTTCAAGGTAATCCTTAATGATTCCATCTAGATAAGGGGGGACGCCATGATGTCGTAGCGCGTCCCTGATGACGCTGTAGGGGAGAGAGTTAAAGGCATTCTTTATGTCCAAAGATACCGCCACGACTCTCTCCCCTTTTGCGACCGCTGCTCTGCACGACTCCTTCAGGGACATGATGGCGTCTATTGTAGACCTCTGCCTCCTGAAGCCAAACTGTCTGTCCGATAGGTTCGGACCCTCCGTGTCCAAATGCTGGACGACTCGGTCAGCTATCAACCTCTCAAGCATTTTGCCGAGCTCGTCCAAGAGAACCACTGGTCTATAGGCGCTCGGAGAGTCCGGTGGCCTATTATTCTTTGACAGGAGGCAGAGCCTACCCCTCTTCCAGATCTTCGGGAATTTCCCAGTACGGAGGCAGGCATCAAAGAGCGCCCTAACTTCCTCGCCCAGGTGCTTGAGAGCGATGGGCAGAACTCGCCCAGGAATGCCGTCAGGGCCAGGCGCCTTCCTTTTATTCCGGAGACGATCCGTGACGCCCTCCATTTCCGCGTCGGTTATGGGGGTGAACCCCTGCGTCGGATCAGAGACCTGAGGTGTAGGGCCTATCAGGGGGGACACCTGTGGAGGCGTGGCAGGGAAAAGGCCATCTACCACGCTTGAAAGGAGACCTAAATCCATCGACTCGGTGGGTGGCGCCTGGTTACGGAGCCTGCTTCTGATCATCCTGTACGGGCGCCCCCACGGGTCCGCATCCAGACTTTCCAGATACTCCTCCCAGGCTGATGTCTTTGCCCTGCATATGCCCTCTGACAAGGCTTGCTTAGCCTCGCTGAAGGCCTGTCGGAGTCGGGATTCCTCGCCCGGTTGGCGGTTTCGCCTGCGCCGGCACCGTTGAAGGGCTCTTCTGGCCCGGAGGCAGGTAATTCGGAGCGACGAAACTTCCTCATTCCACCAGTATACCCGGTTCCTGCGTGGAATGCGCCTAACTGCCGGCATGGAGGCATCGCACACCTTCGTCAGGGAGGTCGTCAGCTGTGCAGCGAGATCGTCAACGCTTGACTCCTCTACCTGACTGCCCTGACGGTTCCATGCCTCCACCAAGGCCGCCTCCTCTGCGAGTTCGCGGTCGAGCTTTGTGTGGGCCCAGCGAGGAAAGCATCTCAACGATGCCCCAGGAGAAAGAAGGGGGTTCCCGTCCGTGGATGACACGACTTTAAAGCTGATGTGGTCGTGGTCCGACATTGACAGCACGTCTTTCATGACGTGCCAGTCCTGGACTCGTGCTGCGAGTGCAGGGGTTGCGAATGTCAGGTCGACGATGGACCCGCCACCCCCCCTTACGAACGTGTATTCGCGGCCTTGGTTGCACAGCACGAGCCCCGCCGCCACTGCCCAGTCAAGGACGGCCACTCCTTTTGGGGTGTCGCTGCGCTCGCCCCATGCTGTGTGATGGGCGTTGAAATCGCCCAACACCAGCAATTGCGCTGGCGCAAGACGGCCCACCACACCGCTCAACAAGTTGAGCCACTGCTGCAGCTCAGAAACGCCCCGGTTTGGGGAGAAATAGACACCTACGAGTGTCATTTCTCCCCAAGAGGCCGCCACATAACCCGGTCCTCTCTCTACTACGGAGAGTGGAGGGGAGTAGGCGGCAGAAAATGGGGCCATTATAACAACGGAATCCGCCGTATCACCTGCCCAATTAGGGCGCTGAGGGACAGAATATGGGTCCGCAACCACCACCAAGTTGATATTCAACTCCGCTACATGCTGCAGGAGGAGATCCTGCGCAGCAGCGGAGTGATTCAAATTCCCTTGGAGGATGTTGAGGTGTCTGGGCATTATGTTGACATATGGCCATCCTCAACATCTCTCCGAACCGTAGCTTGTCGCAGAGGTGCCCCACTCCTTAGCGACAACTTCGCTCTGACCGCTGGAGGGCGGCACTTACTCCCCCCCATGAAATGGTTGGCTGGGAGCTTTGCCGCTTTACAGACCGCACAGTTCAGTTCCATGGAGCACTCTGCGGCCTTGTGGCCTTTCCTCCCGCACCGGAAGCAGGTGTCGGTGTGGTCAACCTCACAGGAGCACAGCTGTCTTGTGTGCCCCGTGACCATGCATTTGAAGCACCGGAGCGGGAGTGGCTCCAGTGCCCGAATCGGAACCGATACCCAGCCGACTTTGAGGCGACCCACGTCGGCCAACACCTTCGCCGCACTTACAGGGCACTTTAACAGTGCCGAACTGAGTCCTCCCGGGCCTACGCGAATAGGACCGACTCGTACCTGGTCGGCCGAACAGCCCCCCTGCTCAGCCACTGCAGAGCGGAGTTCATCGGCATCTACAGAGTCATCGAGCCCGGAGACTCGCATATCCGCGGTCTTCACCGGTCTTGTGATTGAAACAGTGTCCCCTAAGGTTTCCTTCAGCTTTGCTGCAAGGAGGTCTGCTTTGTCCCCGCTGGTAGAACCGGGGATTTCCAAGACACGGGTACCGGTAGCCGAGACCTTTATCTTGAGCTGCTCGATGCCCAGATCCTTGATGTGAATTTCTTTCTTGGCCTTTGAAATGGCCGCAGCATATGTCGCCCCCTTCTTTTCCTGTTCCGGCAAAATGGTCATTACTATGGCCGTTGATTTCGGAGGACTCAGCTTTGGCCTCTTCGGGGCCACAGACTTTGGAGGCTGGGGGTTTACCATCTTTACACGAGATGAGGTGGACTGCCCAGCAGGCACATCGGGTTTTATAGGGCGACCATTTCGGCCCACTTCGGTCCATTTATCGTTCCTCGCTTTGTCCGCGTACGATGGTAGCGGGGCTTGAGGCTCCATGGTAGAAGGACCAGGTACTGCATCAGGTCTCGGCTGTGTTACCGGAGCAGCGGATTTATTCCCCTTCTTCTTGTCCGCCGCCAGCGGTGGACGGTAGTTAGGCGGAGGGGGCAGTCGCTGCTCAATGCCCGCAATCCTCGCGTTCAACATGTTGCCGAACATATTGGCAAGCGATTTTTGTAAGACGCCTACCCACTCTGGTAACTCGAAGTCAGCTAAGGACTCCGGCTGTGGCTGCCTCGGTGCCGATACCGACTCCTGCTCCGCCTGCTGTACCGCTGGACCCCTCTTTTCTGAACGTCTGCGCTGGGCGTCCATCGTACAGCGTTCCTCAAACTGCCGCCTTAGGGCAGTGATTTCCTCCCTTAGGCTTGAAACTTCTTCCTGCAGCCTCTTGTTGGTCTCCTGCAGGCGACGAGTCTCCTCCGTGGTCGTGTGACCCATGATTTCTTTCACCACCTCCTTGATTTTTTTACCGGCCTCGGAGAGTTCTTTTTTAAATTCTCTTTTTAAATTTCCCGATCTGGACACTACTTCGACTATTCTTTCAGTCTGCCGCTCAATTTCTTGCCTCATTGCCATAGAAGATCTTACAGACCTCTCCGATATGCATGAGCGCATAGACTCCACCGATGTGGCCCTGCTGCCTTGTCGTTCCAGCTCTACCCGAGGAAATTCAGGTGGGCCCATTTGACCCGATTGGGACTTCTGGACGTTCGTGTCCCTGCCCTTACCTTTACCCTTTCCTTTCTCTACCTTCTTAATGCTCAATTCCTCCTTATTCTGTTCTTTAGCCACTCTCTTGTCCTCCTTTCTCATCATTTCTTCCACTTCGTGCAATTCACGAGCCTCCTGCGAATTATTTTTACGCATGGAGCTGTGTCCCACGTAGTTCCCTGCTCTGGCAGAACGTCCCCTAGTGGCGCTCGAGTTTACCTTCTTGGCCTTTTCCGTAGCCGCGAACGGAGTCTCGGTCTCGTCTGAGCTCCCTAGTTCCTGTAAGGTCCCCTCACTTGGACGTTTTCTCTGGGAGACATAATCATCTCCTTCCTCCCCACTGGAGTCCGACTCCATCATCTCCCCGTACTCATCAACCGAGCCCATGGCTCATGAGAGCACGCGATGGTGTCAAACGGCGCACAAAATTGTCCGTAGACAATAAAACCAAATCGCTTTGGTGGTGTCGAATGCTCGAGCACCACCAAGAAAACCAAAAATCCGTAGGCAAGCCAAAGTCGTCAGAATAGCAATCAAATAAACCGAAAAGCAAGCCAAGTTCGTCAGAAAAAGAATCGTCAAAGTCAATATATCAAAGCAAAAGTCGTCAGATTTAAGCAGAATCAATCCAGAAACAAGCCAAGTTGTTGAAAATCCGGCAGGGGCCGAAGCCGCCCACGGCACGCGGCCCGGAAAACGACTTTTCAAAGAGAAAATTCGATTTCCGGAAACCACTGCGAAGGCTACCTGGACGACCTGGTCGACCACTGCTACCGCTGGTTGGACGACTTAGCAAAGACTGAAAAAAATTAATTTCTCAGAAATTACTAAGCCGAAATGCGATTTTTTGCTACCGAAAGATAGAACAAAAATTCCCACACCTAAGAACCGAAAATTGTAATTTTCGCTACAAAAGTGCCCTCCGAAAAACGTCAACCTAACCTAACCTAACCTAACCTAACCTAACCTAACCTAACCTAACCTAACCTAACCTAACCTAACCTAACCTAACCTAACCTAACCTAACCTAACCTAACCTAACCTAACCTAACCTAACCTAACCTAACCTAACCTAACCTAACCTAACCTAACCTAACCTAACCTAACCTAACCTAACCTAACCTAACCTAACCTAACCTAACCTAACCTAACCTAACCTAACCTAACCTAACCTAACCTAACCTAACCTAACCTAACCTAACCTAACCTAACCTAACCTAACCTAACCTAACCTAACCTAACCTAACCTAACCTAACCTAACCTAACCTAACCTAACCTAACCTAACCTAACCTAACCTAACCTAACCTAACCTAACCTAACCTAACCTAACCTAACCTAACCTAACCTAACCTAACCTAACCTAACCTAACCTAACCTAACCTAACCTAACCTAACCTAACCTAACCTAACCTAACCTAACCTAACCTAACCTAACCTAACCTAACCTAACCTAACCTAACCTAACCTAACCTAACCTAACCTAACCTAACCTAACCTAACCTAACCTAACCTAACCTAACCTAACCTAACCTAACCTAACCTAACCTAACCTAACCTAACCTAACCTAACCTAACCTAACCTAACCTAACCTAACCTAACCTAACCTAACCTAACCTAACCTAACCTAACCTAACCTAACCTAACCTAACCTAACCTAACCTAACCTAACCTAACCTAACCTAACCTAACCTAACCTAACCTAACCATTCTGGCTCCGACCGCCGTCGAGAACGCCCAGAAACCACGTTGCTCCTACCTTTAAAAAATCAAAAAAGTGGTAAATCCTGAGTGTATCACAAAGTGCCATACACCAAAAGTTGCGCGCTGACGAGTTCTACACGTTGGTAAAAAGTTTGTGAAAATTGGATCACGGTGGCAAAAGTTATTAGTGGAAAAGTGAAAAATTTGTGAAAAAGTGACAAAATTTCGGCTGTTTTTCGTCCACTGCGTCCGCAGTTTGCGAGACGCGTGGAGTTTGGAGTTGTCGTCGTGTGCGCCTTAGCGCCCCCTACCCAGTGGTGCCATCTGCCGATTTTTCCGCTTGATATCGGCGGAGATATCGGCAATTTTCATCATAACCTCCAACCACGTGGTCAGTCTTCCCGGGGCGGCCGGGTGGTTTGGAGGGCATCAGCAGACGCGGCGCAACGAGGCGGTTCACCCGACACTTCGAGCTCAGCAAACGGACGAATAACAGCTGAGTTATTGTATTTTAAAATTCGTAAAAATTTAAAACTTTTATTTTTAAATTTTTTTTGTATTAGATTAGAAATTTTTAAATATTTGAAAAATAGTACTCTTTAAGATCTTTTTAAAACTTTTTGAATTTTTGAAATCGGACTGATAATTAATTAGATATAAATTTTTTAATTTAGGGGTGGAAACTTCCCCCTCGATTTGTACTTCGGATATAAGTGCTAGATATAAGATTTCAATTGTTTATTGTAGTCCTTTTGTAGCTTTATTTTTAGGTACCACTTTTAGATTTTTAAGACATATAGTTTAGGAGATATTTTATTTTTTAGGTTATTATTTGTGTTTATTTGGGTTGAAGATAGGGGGTGAGACGGTCCACCATATGTCTTAGGTGTCCCTGGCATCAGTACCAAGCCCAAACACCGGTGGGCTAGGCCCTTTTTTACGTTTTATCCGGACCGGCGGCCATCTTGCCCGAAACCGGAAATTTTTTCTCCCTTTGATATTTCGTGTGCGTTTTGTCCTAGAGAGGCGAGGCTTTCACTGTAGGGCTTATTTTTAGTCCCTCTTGCGACCTGGTGGGGTGGAATTCCGGAATACCATAGGTTATCTATATCCGGATTCTGGCCAGTACATCCGGTAGCCCAGCATCCCCCCATCACGTCACCGAAAACCCCGCGCCTCTACGACCAATAGTTTGGGAGCTGCAAATTTTTGAAATCCAGGGGTACTTACATTCCCACTAGGGGATCCGATTTTCAAAGCCCCGTATCTCCCAAACTGTTGGTCCGATTGGATCGGCGCTTGGGAACTTCCCGTGTGTTTCGCACCCCTCTACCCTTCCCAACCCCATAAACCCCATTTTTCCAACCCTCATCCAACCCCCCGTTTTTCCTCCCTTGCGAGATAGATCTCGCCGGGGCACCCCCAACAGTCCCAAACACCAGGGTCCTAGCCCCATTAGCGCCGGAGATACAGCCCTCCAAAGTTGGCGTCCGCCATCTTGGACGCCATTTTGGAAAACTTTGAGGGGCCATATCTCCCAAACTATTGGGACTAGAGAGTTAGGGATTTCACTGGTTGGTTTCCCCGTTGGCCCACTATCATCCTGGTGGGGTCGTTCCACCCCAGGGTGACTTTGGAAATTAAACTCCAAAAACCCCACTGGGGGGTGGGGCTCGACGGGACCAACCAGGAAATACCACACACCCGGGTATTCCTGCCAATACTTTCCGAGTAATTCGCCTTTATCCGGATTTTATCCGGTTTCTCCGGGATTTTCCGGCGGCGATTGCTCGGAAACTATTGGACGTAGAGGGGCGTGCGAGGGGTCGGGAGATAGGGCTCGGCGAAAGGAGTCAGACGGCGACCCTCTTTGTGACATAGTGACCGCCATTTTGGCGGCCATCTTGTTTTTATTAAAATTGTAAACAACTTTTAGGGAAAAATTTGAAAAAATCAGCGGTTTTTACTAACTGGTGTCTGACATCACCTAACATAGTATACCTGACGGATAGAGACGTAGAGCCACATTTAGTGACTCTACAAAACAAAATAGACTTTCTACAAAATTTAGGTAATCTACCTAAAAATAAAAATTTAAACAAAAATTTTTTGACTGTATATAGACCGCGCAGGGCGCCTTAAATAATTTAGACTAAAAGACTTAAAAATATATACATTTTTACAATTTATTTACATTTTTATAATTATTTACACTTTACAATTAGACAATACTTCTCCCCATTATAGTTATAATCCTCCACCTAAGTAAACCAGACCAACGAACGCCATGGCTACAGTACACACACCGGTCAGTAGATCCAACCAAAGCCAGCGCTCCTCCACCACACCAGGAGCCAGCCCATCCGGCTCAAAAACGTCCCCCTCCCGCAACTTGAGCGTAGGCCACATTTTCGTTAAGGGGCGTGACGTAAAGCGCAGGACGCTTAACTTGTGGAGGAGCTACGACAAAGTTCCAACAAGGCACAGTGTCACGGGGCGGTCTGTTGAGGAAATCCTGATGGAGTGCATGTCGACTACGCAAGCCATACCGGACAAAGTCCAGGAATATGCCGGTATGAGAAAAGATATCAAACTCCATCTGGAAACCTATGCGGACAACCAATTAGTCGCGCTCTTTGAACTGGCGAGGCGCGTAAAACATCTGGAACAGGAAAACCAAAGGTTGGAGGAAAATAGGATTCAGACCATCGCGGAAATAGAAGAAGTCAAGAAAGACTTCCAGGAAAACATCACGCTAAACCTGGCCCACGGTACAATTAAAGACTACGCGGCACTGATCGACTTGCTGGAAGCGATGAAAGCGGAAATGGATGACATCAAATCGTTCCACAGGGATTCGCTCGGCGACTTTAGTAAAAGGCTCGAGAACCACCACAGCCTTCTGACGAATTCGGTCGCTGCGCTTGAGTCCGCCCCACAGCTCACAGTACCCCAGGCGTTAACAACTAGCCAGGACGCGATCAAGCTGATGGGTAAACTGGAAGGTATTGAGAGCAGCCTGGGCGACGTTGTCTATAGTAATAATAGACAACTCACAAAGCTGGAGTCCATGGAAGCGACGTTAAACACCGTCAACAAAAACGTCTGCGAGGCCCATAAGGACCTTAGCGAGATAACGGGGGCAGGCATCACAGACCTGAGTGTCGCCACGGGTGCTGTCGGGGACGGCCTCAGAGACGTGAGCAACAAGGTTGTGGCAGTGCACTCACTTTTGGAGCGGGCAGAACATCAGCATGCACCAGTGACGCCAGGCCAAAAACTCACGTATGCGGCCGTCGCCGCGGCACCCAAGGCCACCAAACCCCGTCCGGCACCGGCGCTCCACTCCGTCGTAGTGACCTCGGACAACGCTGTGGAAACTAGCGGGGAGGTCCTCGAGAGAGTGAGGCGCGCCGTGGACGCAACCAAAGAGGGCCGGAAAATTGACAAAATAAGAAAGGCAAAGAATCAGAAAGTAATTATAGGTTGCCGCGACAAGAATGAGCTAGATGAGGTGATAAAACAAATCGGAATAAAGGACGCACAGCTACAGGTCGCACGAATAAAAAACAAAGACCCACTTGTTATTCTGAAAGATGTCGTACTAAGTGACGACCTAGATGATGACTCACTCCTGGCGGCTATAAAAACGCAAAACACCTACATCTACGAAGGAGCAGAAGAAGAACTAACCACAACGATAAAGTACAAAAAGAGAACAAGAAATCCGAACGCGTCTCATATCGTCCTACAAGTTTCTCCCCTTCTTTGGCACAGGATGACGGAGGCTGGTGTACTGCACATTGACCTCCAGCGGGTCAGGGTGGAGGACCAGTCTCCTCTTATCCAGTGCTCACGCTGCCTGGCGTATGGGCATGGCAGAAAGTACTGTACCCATAGTGCAGACAGATGCAGCCACTGCGGTGGGCCGCATTTGAGGGCCAATTGTGATGATTGGCTCGCCAAATCCGACCCGGAGTGCTGCAACTGTGTGCACGCAGGGTTTAAAAGCACAAATCATAACGCCTACAGTGAGGAGTGCCCAGTGCGGCAGAAATGGGATTACCTAGCTAGGACAACAACATCCTACTACACTGAATAATAGGAGGCAATAACATCTAGCCACCCACACTCCACTACACAAACACAAGCGACACAAAATAAAAATTAAAAACTAAATTTTCGGCAATAAACAAATTTCTTTCGGCCAACAAAATTGGAACGCATATATTGAAATATATGAATTTCGATAAAAAATTGACAAACAAATAAAACTAAACTCAAATAAACAGCTAAATACTAAAATTTTAAAAAAAAGGGTAAAAACAAGATAAAATAGAATACTATAAACAAAATATATTACACATGTAGTCTCAAAAATAACACAGGATAAGAAATAAGTTAGTACTATATATTATTAAAATATATAAAAAACTACTTAGCAAATAATAAAGTATATAAACAAATAGGCATATATATATTATAGAAAAAATAGGAAATTAACAACATATAAGAATACAATAGATAAAAATTAGGTAAAAATATAAACTAAAAATTTTCTGCAGTGGAGTCATACTAAGATCAATAAAAACAGTCTCTAAATAGAAATAAAAGAATAGAATTAGGATAGAAATATATATCGTTAGCATATATATACACCTACCTATAATTAAGAATCTAAATGTAAAACATAGATAAGTTAATTAAGAGTGTAATAGGATATAAGAACAGGATATAAAGATAAGTAAAACTGTAATCAAAAATAGATAAATAAGTTAGTCTTAAGATAAATGATTGTTAAAGGAAAGATGTATAGCCAAAGAGCTAAGTAATTTAGGCAAAGTTGCATTAGAATAGATATAAAACTTGATGTGAAAGAATAATAATAAGCATTTAATAGAACATAAGGAAAATACTGTAAAACAAGTTCATTAAACCTTGTAAATGTATTAGATAAATAAGAAAACAAAACAGATGTAAGAAACAATACTGTAAAATTGCCATTTAAAATAAGGAAAGAAAAACTAGAAGGAGAAATTTTGTAATAAAATTAGAAAAGCGTGTGACCTTATTTACCCCGTGTTGAATAAATAAAGATCAAAAATAAAGTATAGATAGGCGGGCCCCCACCCGTTATAAGAACAAAAGACGATGAATGCTAGAAAGAACAAGAATGTTGAATGCCAGTGCGAGAGGAATAAAAGCGAGAACTGGTATGAATGAGAAACAGATACATAAAGGCCTGGACCTCCATGTCTGGGGAGAAGTTGAAAAAAAAAAAAAAAAAAAAAAAAAAAAAAAAAAAAAAAAAAAAAAAAAAAAAAAAAAAAAAAAAAAAAAAAAAAACCTAACCTAACCTAACCTAACCTAACCTAACCTAACCTAACCTAACCTAACCTAACCTAACCTAACCTAACCTAACCTAACCTAACCTAACCTAACCTAACCTAACCTAACCTAACCTAACCTAACCTAACCTAACCTAACCTAACCTAACCTAACCTAACCTAACCTAACCTAACCTAACCTAACCTAACCTAACCTAACCTAACCTAACCTAACCTAACCTAACCTAACCTAACCTAACCTAACCTAACCTAACCTAACCTAACCTAACCTAACCTAACCTAACCTAACCTAACCTAACCTAACCTAACCTAACCTAACCTAACCTAACCTAACCTAACCTAACCTAACCTAACCTAACCTAACCTAACCTAACCTAACCTAACCTAACCTAACCTAACCTAACCTAACCTAACCTAACCTAACCTAACCTAACCTAACCTAACCTAACCTAACCTAACCTAACCTAACCTAACCTAACCTAACCTAACCTAACCTAACCTAACCTAACCTAACCTAACCTAACCTAACCTAACCTAACCTAACCTAACCTAACCTAACCTAACCTAACCTAACCTAACCTAACCTAACCTAACCTAACCTAACCTAACCTAACCTAACCTAACCTAACCTAACCTAACCTAACCTAACCTAACCTAACCTAACCTAACCTAACCTAACCTAACCTAACCTAACCTAACCTAACCTAACCTAACCTAACCTAACCTAACCTAACCTAACCTAACCTAACCTAACCTAACCTAACCTAACCTAACCTAACCTAACCTAACCTAACCTAACCTAACCTAACCTAACCTAACCTAACCTAACCTAACCTAACCTAACCTAACCTAACCTAACCTAACCTAACCTAACCTAACCTAACCTAACCTAACCTAACCTAACCTAACCTAACCTAACCTAACCTAACCTAACCTAACCTAACCTAACCTAACCTAACCTAACCTAACCTAACCTAACCTAACCTAACCTAACCTAACCTAACCTAACCTAACCTAACCTAACCTAACCTAACCTAACCTAACCTAACCTAACCTAACCTAACCTAACCTAACCTAACCTAACCTAACCTAACCTAACCTAACCTAACCTAACCTAACCTAACCTAACCTAACCTAACCTAACCTAACCTAACCTAACCTAACCTAACCTAACCTAACCTAACCTAACCTAACCTAACCTAACCTAACCTAACCTAACCTAACCTAACCTAACCTAACCTAACCTAACCTAACCTAACCTAACCTAACCTAACCTAACCTAACCTAACCTAACCTAACCTAACCTAACCTAACCTAACCTAACCTAACCTAACCTAACCTAACCTAACCTAACCTAACCTAACCTAACCTAACCTAACCTAACCTAACCTAACCTAACCTAACCTAACCTAACCTAACCTAACCTAACCTAACCTAACCTAACCTAACCTAACCTAACCTAACCTAACCTAACCTAACCTAACCTAACCTAACCTAACCTAACCTAACCTAACCTAACCTAACCTAACCTAACCTAACCTAACCTAACCTAACCTAACCTAACCTAACCTAACCTAACCTAACCTAACCTAACCTAACCTAACCTAACCTAACCTAACCTAACCTAACCTAACCTAACCTAACCTAACCTAACCTAACCTAACCTAACCTAACCTAACCTAACCTAACCTAACCTAACCTAACCTAACCTAACCTAACCTAACCTAACCTAACCTAACCTAACCTAACCTAACCTAACCTAACCTAACCTAACCTAACCTAACCTAACCTAACCTAACCTAACCTAACCTAACCTAACCTAACCTAACCTAACCTAACCTAACCTAACCTAACCTAACCTAACCTAACCTAACCTAACCTAACCTAACCTAACCTAACCTAACCTAACCTAACCTAACCTAACCTAACCTAACCTAACCTAACCTAACCTAACCTAACCTAACCTAACCTAACCTTTTTTTTTTTTTTTTTTTTTTTGTCGAGGGGAACTCGGGCTTATCGACTTCCTGGCGTGCTGAGATTGCATCCAGACGAGTCCGAAGCTCTCCTTCGCACACATCTGACAGGTCAAAAGCCCGTCGGATGTGCACGGAGGCATATCCGGTAAAACCCCCCGTTGTGACATCACTGCCGGTTTGCGGCGGGATGGGTTCCTTCTTGAGAAGCAACCACCCCGCCCCGGCGGGCCCCGGTCAACCGGGGCTCCCACCACGCGGAGAATGTCACGTCACAGTGTAACACCCCCCCCCAGATGGAAGAAGCTGTGCAATGCAGGCTCAGGAATCTCGAGCCATCGCCTGCTGCCTCAACCATCTGTACGCCACCGGAGGGGACAGAAGGCCCCCTCCCCTAATCCGAATTAAGGTGGTAGATAGCGGACAAACCGCCGCCTTCTACCCCCAGGCCGCCTTCGCCTGCATGGGTCTGCTTGGGCATCATCCTCGCGGAGCCGTTCTGTAGTCTCCTTTTGCGACATCACATCCTCGCAAAAGGAGACCATTGCCTCCCAAGACCTCTTGCTATCCAGCATGGCCCTGATCACGGTGGGCAGTGAGAGATCGGTTCCCACCACTGAAGTCAGGCTGTGACGCTGTCTGCTCCAGGCTGCGCACTCCTCCAGGGTGTGCTGCGCCGAGTCTCGAGCAGCGCCACATTCATGGCACCTGGGGCTCACCTCCCTTTGAATTTTGTGGAGATAATCTCCAAAACACCCATGGCCAGTGAGCACCTGAACCAGATGGTATGTCAGGGAACCATGCCGCCGCTCCACCCATCGCTGCAATACCGGTCGTATCGCATCAACCGTACGCCGGCCGTATATGGCGGTTTCAAGGTCTGCCGCCCAGCGCTCTAGTACGACCTCTTGAGCATCCCGTCGGATCGCCTCTGTCTCCTCAAGTGTAGGGCGTTCGCCCCTCGCCTTGCATTCCGCCCTGTATTTATACACAAGGTCGAGTATCTCCGCCTCAAGCTCCCAGGGCGGGGTGCCTGCCAGTACCAGAGCCGCCGCCGAGGAGACCGTGCGGTACCCCCTGATTGCTCTTATTGCCACCGTCCGCTGTGGCGCTCGTAGGAGGCCGCGGATTTTGTCGTTCAGGGCATCCACCCAGACTGGGGCCCCGTACAGGGCCATACTCTTGACGACGGTGGCATAAAGGCGCCGGCATGTAGTGCTCGGGCCACCAACGTTCGGTAGCAGGCGTCCCAGGGCCAGTGCCGTTCCGACCAGGCGTGGGGCCAGTTTCCTAAAGTGCGGCACAAAGCTCCAGCGACTGTCGAGGGTCAAGCCGAGATACTTTATACTTTTCGCCACTGTGACTCTTACTCCGTCCACCGAAATGTGCGCCCCTTCGGGTGGTCCCTCCCGTGGCTCGTGGAAGTAAATCCCCTCTGTTTTGTTTAGGGCCACTTCGAGCCCCAACATCCTGATCCTCTGCACGACCAGAGTTGCACCTACAGTGGCCAAGCGCGCCGCCTCCTGATAGCTGTCGCCCCGGGCGGTAACAAGCGTGTCGTCCGCGTAGCAGATAACGCTCATTCGGGGCAACAGGATGCCACGAAGCACCCAGTTGTAACCAATGTTCCACAAGAGTGGGCCCAGAACCGACCCCTGTGGAACGCCGCAACTTACTTCTCGGCTCTGCATGACGCCACCCGGCCCTATATACTTGACCTGGCGTTCTGCGAGATAGCTGGCCACCAGCTTTTGCAGGTATTGTGGAACCTGGTGAAACCGCAAACCCTCAAGTATGCTTTCGAAGGGGATGGTGTTGAACGCGTTGGCGATGTCCAAGGATACCGCAAGCACACCCTCCCCCCTCGATCTGGCCTTCTCGCAGACGCTTTGTAGGTCCTGAATAGCGTCGACAGTGGACCTTCCGACCCTAAACCCATATTGTTGGCCCGAGAGATCGGGTCCCGTCGTCGCTAGGTGTTCGGAAATGCGAGCCGCAAGAATTCGCTCAAACAGTTTGGCCTCTTCGTCGAGCAACACTATCGGTCTGAAAGCCGATGGAGAACCCGGAGCGCGCCCCTCCTTTTTAAGAAGACATAACCGTCCCGTCTTCCACGCTGCCGGAAATTCCCCCGACACCAGACAGGAAGTATAGAGCTCCCGCAGCTGCTCGCCGAGATGCTTTGACGCCACTACCAAGACAAAACCCGGCACTCCGTTCGGGCCAGGAGCCTTCTTTTTAGCCCGCAGTTTGTCAACGGCCGCTTCGAGCTCCGTCTCGGTAACGGGGGGGGCTGGTTCTGCTATGTCATGGTCCCTTGTTGGAGCAGTCATCGTTGGTGGAGTAAATGCACCTCTTCTCGGAAAGAGACCGGCCACCGCATCTTGCAGCAACTGCGGTTCGAGGTTTTCTGTGCTGGGTGCCCCTTGCCGCATTTTGCTGCGCACCACCATGTAAGGTCTCCCCCATGGATCCCGGTCCAGGTCTTGGAGCCACTCCTCCCTAGCTCTTGCTTTTGCCCGCTCGATCGCAATTTGAAGAGTCAGCTTGGTCTCCTTATAAGCGTCATAAAGGAGTTGCTCCTCCACGTCGGTGTGTCTCCGCCGGCGGCACCTTTTGTGGTCTCTTCGTGCTTGATTGCAAGATTCTCGGAGAGAAACGAGCTCAGCAGACCACCAATAGACTGCCCTTTTGTTTGGGGGTAAACCCCTGGAGCGTGGCATCGCGGCATCACAGATAGCGGTTAAATCTTCCCGCAGTCTGAGAGCCCGATGATTAATGCTCTCGTGGCTGCCGTTGCGGGCTTCGTAGCTCCAACTCGCTACAATTGCCGCTTCCTCCGCTAGGTCCTTTTCGTAGCTGGTGGTGGACCACCTAGGGAATCGAGCACCTCTTCTTCCTTCCACCCGAGAAGGCCTAGCTGCTGTTGGGGTGGATATCTCGAAGGTGATGTAGAGATGGTCAGAAAGGGTTTCCACCTCTGTCTGTACGCGCCAGCCGGAGATGCGCGAGGCCAAAGAGGGGGTCGCAAATGTCACATCTATTACGGATGCCCCGTTTCTCCTGATACACGTGTATTCGCTGCCCTGATTTACGACGGCAAGCCCCATTGACGCTACAAAATCCGCAACGACATCGCCCCTGTCGTCGGTCACAGGGGATCCCCAGACTGCCGACTTTGCGTTTAGGTCCCCCATGATCAACACCTGCCTTGAAGAGAGCTGCCCTACGACTATTCCCAATAGCGAGATGTACGCTTCGAGTTCGGCCATTCTTCTATTTGGAGAAAAATAAACCCCAACCACAGCGATGTTCCTCCAGTCGGCTACTACATAGCCCGGACCCCTATTCCTGACGATCAAAGGAAATCGTGAGTTGGGATCCGCAACAATGGCGACGGTACCAAGACTGTCCCCAGCCCAATGGGGCAGGGTCGGCACATAATACGGTTCCGATACCACCGTTATATCCGTTTGCCACTCCACCATGGACTGCGATAACAAGTCCTGTGCCCTAGTGGAGTGATTGACGTTCGCCTGAAGAAGACTAAACGGTTGCGTTCTGTCCATTGGTGGTGTCTTCCACGTCCTCTGGTACCTCCATCTCCTCCGGCAATAGAGGGTTTTCCACTGTTGGAGGCGCCCGGGTTCCTAGGCTCTCCTTTGCCTTCAAGTGGGGGGGGTTGCACTTCTTACCCCCCATTCTGTGACCAGCCTGTCGCCCGGCGTCCGCACACACCGCGCACCGAAATTCTGCTGTACAGACTGTCGCGAAATGCCCCGGCTTCCCGCAGCGGTAGCACAGTTTACTGCGGTCCACCGTACTCGGGCACCTTTGACCCGTGTGTCCAAGGCCCAGGCATCGGAAACACCGCATGGGCAGTGGATCAAGCGTGCGTACTTGGGCGGAGCTCCAACCTACGAAAAGCCTGCCGGCCTCCAGTATACTTTTGGCGACAGCCACTGGGCACTTGACCATCACTGTACCCGAGCCCCCTGTGCCAAAACGAACCTCACCGACCTTCACCTGCTCAGGAGAACAGCCGCCCTTTTCCACGATGGCAGCGAGAACATCCTCTCTAACGATGGAGTCGTCAAGACCTGAAACGCGTAAATCCACGCATTTAGTGGGCCTGGCGACTTTGACAGCGTCACCCAACACTTCACGTAACTTGGCGGCCAGTGCGTCTGCCTTCTCCTTGTTTTCTGGTCCCGGGATCGAAAGTATCCTAGCCCCCGTGGCCGATTGCTTGCATTTCACACCGTCCAGCCCGAAGTCTTTGAGCTGCATGCCTGCCCTCGCCTTGCCAAGAATGCTGGCATATGTTACGCCCTTCTCCACTGCGTCTTCGCTAAGAGTTAGCACGACCGCTGCAGATCGTGGAGAGGCAAGATTATCTTTCTTCTTGTTCTTCTTTTTTTTGGCCTTTTTGGTTGGTGTGGCCGCAGGTGCCGCACCTGATGCCTGCCCTTTTCGCCTTCTATTCCTTTTCTTCCGGCCCTCTACTGTTTCCCACTCGCCCTCTGCCGGGGCAGGGGTATCGGGCGCTGTTGAGGTGCTCGCCATGGGCTCAAGTGGGCGTCCCGGCGGCGGCTTCGGCGCAGATTTAAGCGTGGATTTCGGCGCAGGCCTGGACGCCGGTTTCGACGCGGGATTCGACGCTGGTTTTGGCGCCGGCTTCGACGCCTGTGGGTTCGCAACCGGAGGAGGAGGCGGGGGCGGACCCATCGATCCATTCCTACTTGCCGCCAGTGGCGGCCTGACGATGGGTGCGGGAGGTAGCCTCTTCTCGAAGCTGGACAGTCTCGTGTTGACTATCCCTCCAACCTCTACGGCTACATCGCGCGTTATCTTCTCAATCACCTCCTGCGGTATTACCATGGGTCCAGGGGGAGATGATCTTCTTGAATCTCGTGCGCCACGCTCCGAGAATGCTCTACGGAGGGATCTCAGCTCTTCCCGTACGTTTTCCAGTTCTTTAGAAAGACGTACGTTATCGGCATGGAGTCTCCGCGTCTGGTCATCTGAAGATCGGGTTGTTAATCTCTCCAAGATTTGAAAGAGGGATTGGGTTGCCTCCTTTAGCTCCTTCTGTGACGCCCCGCTCAGCTTTTTGGACTTTGCGGAAACATCCATTATCTTCCTTATGTGCTCGAAGCCCAGCACTCTGAGAGTCGAGGCACTTTCAAGTTCCGGCTCCGGCGGGAGCTCCATGTCCCAGAACTCCGTTCCGTCCATCACGTCTTCAACATCTCTGTTATACTCCGACAGAGAGCGTTCAAGACGCGCTTCCCTTTCTTCTTCCTGTTCAGCGAGCAGTTCACTTTCGGCTTGCTTTTCCTCATCCTCCTTCTGCAGGCGCTTCAGAAACTGTTTGGCTTCTGGAACACCAAGATACGTGCTCGTTGTAGGAACACGTCCCCGTCTACCCGAAACTCCGCGGCCGCGACCATGTTTCGCGGATTTCCGAATTTTGGCAACCCCAGCCGACACCTCAATGCCGCCGTCTGCACCGACGGAGTTCGGTACTTCATTCGACCGTAAAGGACGCTTCCTTTTGGCTCCACCAACGGTAAGGTTAGGAAGACTTCCCCCTACAGAAACAACAGACTCATCATCTGAGGTGTACATTTCTGACGCCGTGTTCACCTCTGACGCCGTATTAAACCCTGACGCCGACTGCACGTCCGACGCAGATTGTACCTGCTCGTTTGACACGCCTGAGCTAGGCTTCTTCTTCCGCTCGCTTCCGCCTGAGCTAGGCCCACCTTTCGACGCAAATTTTAGGGTAAGAGAATTTGGTTTTTCCATTTCAGTCCCACGAGTGTGGTGGCAAATACACGGTCCACCCAGGCAGAGGCCCCATACCCGGGTAAGCCTAAGGTTCTCGAAGCAGGGGGGCAGCTGGTCCCCTGCTCCGTTGCCGTGTATCGACTGGACTCCCTCCAGCCATTCACCCCCTCGCCATAGACGCGACAAAAAGCTTGGGGTTGGGGATTTTTATAGAGGTTGTCTCCTCGCAAGGACACCCAATTAAGGGCAGCCTCCCCGGCCCTAAGACATGACTAGGGTTACGGTTTCGCCGACGGTTGGCACTAAAGCCCGTCCGCTGATCGCGACCACCGCAATCAGTCGAACCCGCCGCCCACGCTCGCACTGCCGCTTCCCGGAATCTCCGGGGCGCCAGCCGAGCCCGAACCGAATCGCCGCTACCCAGAATACGTCTGGGACGCCGACTCGGAGCCTACAACGCCCGCAAAAGCGGGGGAAGACCAAGCGGTCCCCACCAGGTAATTTTTTCTGAGGTTGTCTTCCTCTTGGCCCCCATCTGTTAGGATGACGGCCCTCGGTCCCGCACTACGTACGGGATAACGAGTTGGACAGTACCAGGGCAAAACTGGCGCTGTCTCCGACTGCCAGACCATTAGCCGTCACCGTATCAAAAACGGTGACGCCCAGGGTGCACCACGAGGAGGTTGTCTGACATGGCACCCCAACCTAACCTAACCTAACCTAACCTAACCTAACCTAACCTAACCTAACCTAACCTAACCTAACCTAACCTAACCTAACCTAACCTAACCTAACCTAACCTAACCTAACCTAACCTAACCTAACCTAACCTAACCTAACCTAACCTAACCTAACCTAACCTAACCTAACCTAACCTAACCTAACCTAACCTAACCTAACCTAACCTAACCTAACCTAACCTAACCTAACCTAACCTAACCTAACCTAACCTAACCTAACCTAACCTAACCTAACCTAACCTAACCTAACCTAACCTAACCTAACCTAACCTAACCTAACCTAACCTAACCTAACCTAACCTAACCTAACCTAACCTAACCTAACCTAACCTAACCTAACCTAACCTAACCTAACCTAACCTAACCTAACCTAACCTAACCTAACCTAACCTAACCTAACCTAACCTAACCTAACCTAACCTAACCTAACCTAACCTAACCTAACCTAACCTAACCTAACCTAACCTAACCTAACCTAACCTAACCTAACCTAACCTAACCTAACCTAACCTAACCTAACCTAACCTAACCTAACCTAACCTAACCTAACCTAACCTAACCTAACCTAACCTAACCTAACCTAACCTAACCTAACCTAACCTAACCTAACCTAACCTAACCTAACCTAACCTAACCTAACCTAACCTAACCTAACCTAACCTAACCTAACCTAACCTAACCTAACCTAACCTAACCTAACCTAACCTAACCTAACCTAACCTAACCTAACCTAACCTAACCTAACCTAACCTAACCTAACCTAACCTAACCTAACCTAACCTAACCTAACCTAACCTAACCTAACCTAACCTAACCTAACCTAACCTAACCTAACCTAACCTAACCTAACCTAACCTAACCTAACCTAACCTAACCTAACCTAACCTAACCTAACCTAACCTAACCTAACCTAACCTAACCTAACCTAACCTAACCTAACCTAACCTAACCTAACCTAACCTAACCTAACCTAACCTAACCTAACCTAACCTAACCTAACCTAACCTAACCTAACCTAACCTAACCTAACCTAACCTAACCTAACCTAACCTAACCTAACCTAACCTAACCTAACCTAACCTAACCTAACCTAACCTAACCTAACCTAACCTAACCTAACCTAACCTAACCTAACCTAACCTAACCTAACCTAACCTAACCTAACCTAACCTAACCTAACCTAACCTAACCTAACCTAACCTAACCTAACCTAACCTAACCTAACCTAACCTAACCTAACCTAACCTAACCTAACCTAACCTAACCTAACCTAACCTAACCTAACCTAACCTAACCTAACCTAACCTAACCTAACCTAACCTAACCTAACCTAACCTAACCTAACCTAACCTAACCTAACCTAACCTAACCTAACCTAACCTAACCTAACCTAACCTAACCTAACCTAACCTAACCTAACCTAACCTAACCTAACCTAACCTAACCTAACCTAACCTAACCTAACCTAACCTAACCTAACCTAACCTAACCTAACCTAACCTAACCTAACCTAACCTAACCTAACCTAACCTAACCTAACCTAACCTAACCTAACCTAACCTAACCTAACCTAACCTAACCTAACCTAACCTAACCTAACCTAACCTAACCTAACCTAACCTAACCTAACCTAACCTAACCTAACCTAACCTAACCTAACCTAACCTAACCTAACCTAACCTAACCTAACCTAACCTAACCTAACCTAACCTAACCTAACCTAACCTAACCTAACCTAACCTAACCTAACCTAACCTAACCTAACCTAACCTAACCTAACCTAACCTAACCTAACCTAACCTAACCTAACCTAACCTAACCTAACCTAACCTAACCTAACCTAACCTAACCTAACCTAACCTAACCTAACCTAACCTAACCTAACCTAACCTAACCTAACCTAACCTAACCTAACCTAACCTAACCTAACCTAACCTAACCTAACCTAACCTAACCTAACCTAACCTAACCTAACCTAACCTAACCTAACCTAACCTAACCTAACCTAACCTAACCTAACCTAACCTAACCTAACCTAACCTAACCTAACCTAACCTAACCTAACCTAACCTAACCTAACCTAACCTAACCTAACCTAACCTAACCTAACCTAACCTAACCTAACCTAACCTAACCTAACCTAACCTAACCTAACCTAACCTAACCTAACCTAACCTAACCTAACCTAACCTAACCTAACCTAACCTAACCTAACCTAACCTAACCTAACCTAACCTAACCTAACCTAACCTAACCTAACCTAACCTAACCTAACCTAACCTAACCTAACCTAACCTAACCTAACCTAACCTAACCTAACCTAACCTAACCTAACCTAACCTAACCTAACCTAACCTAACCTAACCTAACCTAACCTAACCTAACCTAACCTAACCTAACCTAACCTAACCTAACCTAACCTAACCTAACCTAACCTAACCTAACCTAACCTAACCTAACCTAACCTAACCTAACCTAACCTAACCTAACCTAACCTAACCTAACCTAACCTAACCTAACCTAACCTAACCTAACCTAACCTAACCTAACCTAACCTAACCTAACCTAACCTAACCTAACCTAACCTAACCTAACCTAACCTAACCTAACCTAACCTAACCTAACCTAACCTAACCTAACCTAACCTAACCTAACCTAACCTAACCTAACCTAACCTAACCTAACCTAACCTAACCTAACCTAACCTAACCTAACCTAACCTAACCTAACCTAACCTAACCTAACCTAACCTAACCTAACCTAACCTAACCTAACCTAACCTAACCTAACCTAACCTAACCTAACCTAACCTAACCTAACCTAACCTAACCTAACCTAACCTAACCTAACCTAACCTAACCTAACCTAACCTAACCTAACCTAACCTAACCTAACCTAACCTAACCTAACCTAACCTAACCTAACCTAACCTAACCTAACCTAACCTAACCTAACCTAACCTAACCTAACCTAACCTAACCTAACCTAACCTAACCTAACCTAACCTAACCTAACCTAACCTAACCTAACCTAACCTAACCTAACCTAACCTAACCTAACCTAACCTAACCTAACCTAACCTAACCTAACCTAACCTAACCTAACCTAACCTAACCTAACCTAACCTAACCTAACCTAACCTAACCTAACCTAACCTAACCTAACCTAACCTAACCTAACCTAACCTAACCTAACCTAACCTAACCTAACCTAACCTAACCTAACCTAACCTAACCTAACCTAACCTAACCTAACCTAACCTAACCTAACCTAACCTAACCTAACCTAACCTAACCTAACCTAACCTAACCTAACCTAACCTAACCTAACCTAACCTAACCTAACCTAACCTAACCTAACCTAACCTAACCTAACCTAACCTAACCTAACCTAACCTAACCTAACCTAACCTAACCTAACCTAACCTAACCTAACCTAACCTAACCTAACCTAACCTAACCTAACCTAACCTAACCTAACCTAACCTAACCTAACCTAACCTAACCTAACCTAACCTAACCTAACCTAACCTAACCTAACCTAACCTAACCTAACCTAACCTAACCTAACCTAACCTAACCTAACCTAACCTAACCTAACCTAACCTAACCAAGCCCAATTTGAAACACTCAGAGTGACCCAATCGACTCGAGAAAATTCACACATATAACTAATTTTTTGCCTAACCCACCATTTCTTTCCCGGGGGACCTCTGTCTAATACTTTTTTCGCTAAAAAACATTTTCACTTTCATTTCCATACTTGTATGAAACTCATCAAAAAATCAGAGTGCGTTGATGTCTTTTATAGGAAGCCGGCAAAAAATCCTTGGGCTTAGGTAAACTTTTTGTCGGTTTCAAAATTTTGAAAAATTCTTAACTTCCAAATTATCCATCCGATTTTCTTTTTGATTTCGGATTTAGATTCAGGCGCCCCTAAGGCATATTCCTAGACAGTTTTCTTTCTCACTTTCCTACATTTCACTAAGTTATTACAATTTTTCACATTTTTTCATCTAAAATCATTAAATTTCACCTGTAATTTGTCAATAACTTTTTTCCATTTCAACGAATTCCCAGTTTCTATTTTTTATATAATAGATCTCACCGCTCTCTTTATTTCATTTATACACTCTTTTGCTCTAACTCTCATAGTTTTTCCGCAATTTTAATTTTAAATTCCGAAATTTTACTCACTTTTCCATATAAAATTTCGATTTTAGTAAAATCTATAACTTTCGTTCCTTTTATTATTTTTAAACTCTGATTGTATATAAACGTTCTGCTGGCCATTTTCTATCCTTCTTTGTTTCAACCACACCTCTAACCCCAAAATTAGATTTTTGGCTAACGTTTAAAGGTTTTAATTTTCCTCTAACCTAACTTAGACCACTTTTTTGTACACATCTTTTGCAATCTTAAGCTTTTTGTTATTCTGTTTTAATATTTAAATAGAACTCAGCGCGGCGCTTGTTTTGAGTATACAAACGTGACTGTAGCGGGTCTTTTGAATAAATTATTTCATTTTTTAATTTCCAAATTTCATAATTTTATATTATTTCTCAAAAAATTAATATAGCTCTCTGCTGTGTTTTTCTTACTGTTATTAGTTAAGCTCGTTGAGCTCTATTTGACGTAATTTTATTTTTAGTTGTAGCTGCAATAGTTTCAGAAATACTTCCTAACCTAACTTCCGACTTAACCTAACCTAACTTTTTAACGTTTTTTTTAAATAGTTTACTGAACTTACACGACAGCAACACAGTTTCTTTCTGCTAAACACACTTCGCCACGGGCCCTACATAATACCCGTAAAAATTCTTTCACAGCTATCTCAGATCATAAGATCTGGGCGATCAAACTTAAACTAACAACTTAACCCAACCTAACTCTTAACAATCGCTGTAAAAATGTCTGGAATCAATTCCCCAGTGTCTTCTAACGCTTCTACGCCCAGGAAAACAAGATCCTGGTCCAAGAAAAACCTATCAGAGATGGAAAGATGTATGAGTCCGGCTGAACAGTATTTTTCCGACGAAATAGACGAAAACTACGGAGAACTAAGAGATTCACCCACCCCACCCACTTCACCCACCCCTCCACTCATACTCGACACAATGGATCAAACCCTCACTAACACTACCTTCTCAACTCCCCTCGGACCTGATCCTCCAATCATTCCACCTAGAGAAGAAGAAGAAGTTGTAGCAACTCCCGAGCAGATATCTCGGCTCAATGGAATGTTTGAGAGACGGATCTGCGATTTAAAGGACGACGTATCAAGGAGTCTCCAACGCATA
>OY750771.1:32500-35000 GCA_963556745.1 Catoptria pinella
CCTAACCTAACCTAACCTAACCTAACCTAACCTAACCTAACCTAACCTAACCTAACCTAACCTAACCTAACCTAACCTAACCTAACCTAACCTAACCTAACCTAACCTAACCTAACCTAACCTAACCTAACCTAACCTAACCTAACCTAACCTAACCTAACCTAACCTAACCTAACCTAACCTAACCTAACCTAACCTAACCTAACCTAACCTAACCTAACCTAACCTAACCTAACCTAACCTAACCTAACCTAACCTAACCTAACCTAACCTAACCTAACCTAACCTAACCTAACCTAACCTAACCTAACCTAACCTAACCTAACCTAACCTAACCTAACCTAACCTAACCTAACCTAACCTAACCTAACCTAACCTAACCTAACCTAACCTAACCTAACCTAACCTAACCTAACCTAACCTAACCTAACCTAACCTAACCTAACCTAACCTAACCTAACCTAACCTAACCTAACCTAACCTAACCTAACCTAACCTAACCTAACCTAACCTAACCTAACCTAACCTAACCTAACCTAACCTAACCTAACCTAACCTAACCTAACCTAACCTAACCTAACCTAACCTAACCTAACCTAACCTAACCTAACCTAACCTAACCTAACCTAACCTAACCTAACCTAACCTAACCTAACCTAACCTAACCTAACCTAACCTAACCTAACCTAACCTAACCTAACCTAACCTAACCTAACCTAACCTAACCTAACCTAACCTAACCTAACCTAACCTAACCTAACCTAACCTAACCTAACCTAACCTAACCTAACCTAACCTAACCTAACCTAACCTAACCTAACCTAACCTAACCTAACCTAACCTAACCTAACCTAACCTAACCTAACCTAACCTAACCTAACCTAACCTAACCTAACCTAACCTAACCTAACCTAACCTAACCTAACCTAACCTAACCTAACCTAACCTAACCTAACCTAACCTAACCTAACCTAACCTAACCTAACCTAACCTAACCTAACCTAACCTAACCTAACCTAACCTAACCTAACCTAACCTAACCTAACCTAACCTAACCTAACCTAACCTAACCTAACCTAACCTAACCTAACCTAACCTAACCTAACCTAACCTAACCTAACCTAACCTAACCTAACCTAACCTAACCTAACCTAACCTAACCTAACCTAACCTAACCTAACCTAACCTAACCTAACCTAACCTAACCTAACCTAACCTAACCTAACCTAACCTAACCTAACCTAACCTAACCTAACCTAACCTAACCTAACCTAACCTAACCTAACCTAACCTAACCTAACCTAACCTAACCTAACCTAACCTAACCTAACCTAACCTAACCTAACCTAACCTAACCTAACCTAACCTAACCTAACCTAACCTAACCTAACCTAACCTAACCTAACCTAACCTAACCTAACCTAACCTAACCTAACCTAACCTAACCTAACCTAACCTAACCTAACCTAACCTAACCTAACCTAACCTAACCTAACCTAACCTAACCTAACCTAACCTAACCTAACCTAACCTAACCTAACCTAACCTAACCTAACCTAACCTAACCTAACCTAACCTAACCTAACCTAACCTAACCTAACCTAACCTAACCTAACCTAACCTAACCTAACCTAACCTAACCTAACCTAACCTAACCTAACCTAACCTAACCTAACCTAACCTAACCTAACCTAACCTAACCTAACCTAACCTAACCTAACCTAACCTAACCTAACCTAACCTAACCTAACCTAACCTAACCTAACCTAACCTAACCTAACCTAACCTAACCTAACCTAACCTAACCTAACCTAACCTAACCTAACCTAACCTAACCTAACCTAACCTAACCTAACCTAACCTAACCTAACCTAACCTAACCTAACCTAACCTAACCTAACCTAACCTAACCTAACCTAACCTAACCTAACCTAACCTAACCTAACCTAACCTAACCTAACCTAACCTAACCTAACCTAACCTAACCTAACCTAACCTAACCTAACCTAACCTAACCTAACCTAACCTAACCTAACCTAACCTAACCTAACCTAACCTAACCTAACCTAACCTAACCTAACCTAACCTAACCTAACCTAACCTAACCTAACCTAACCTAACCTAACCTAACCTAACCTAACCTAACCTAACCTAACCTAACCTAACCTAACCTAACCTAACCTAACCTAACCTAACCTAACCTAACCTAACCTAACCTAACCTAACCTAACCTAACCTAACCTAACCTAACCTAACCTAACCTAACCTAACCTAACCTAACCTAACCTAACCTAACCTAACCTAACCTAACCTAACCTAACCTAACCTAACCTAACCTAACCTAACCTAACCTAACCTAACCTAACCTAACCTAACCTAACCTAACCTAACCTAACCTAACCTAACCTAACCTAACCTAACCTAACCTAACCTAACCTAACCTAACCTAACCTAACCTAACCTAACCTAACCTAACCTAACCTAACCTAACCTAACCTAA
>OY750771.1:40000-95000 GCA_963556745.1 Catoptria pinella
ACTGAACCACCCAGGTTTCCACTGCCTCAGTGGGTTCAGTACTACATGCCCTCTGCACCTTCCTGAAACCCACTGAGTTTGAGCGGCCGCCTCCGAAGAGACATTCGCTCCCGTCTCGCGCGTACTATCTGAAAGGTTTCCGTCTCCATGTAAACATAGAAACATAGTCCCTCTTAGACCTCCGCAATCGTTCAAAAGGGTTCTAGGGTATGCACCGCCTGCGCTTTCCCCTAGACCCCAAGACGTACAACCTGAAAAGGCTTCCGTCTTCGACACGCTAGCCTGTAAGGCCCACAGTCTGCGAGCAATCATCTCCGAAGAGACATTCGCTCCCGTCTCGCGCGTACTATCTGAATGGTTTCCGCCCCCATGTTAAACATAGAAGCATACTCCCACTTAGATTTCCGCAATCGTTCGAGTTTCGAGTTTCCAAGGGAAAATAGTGCGCCACCTGCGCTTTCCCTCGGTCACTCGTGTACGTACTACCCGAGTGGATACAGCAATCCTCACTGATCACTGAACCTCCCAGGTTTCCGCCACCCCGTGGGTTCAGTACTACGTGCCATATGCACCTTCCTGAGACCCACAGAATTTGAGCGGCCGCCTCCGAAGAGACAACCTAACCTAACCTAACCTAACCTAACCTAACCTAACCTAACCTAACCTAACCTAACCTAACCTAACCTAACCTAACCTAACCTAACCTAACCTAACCTAACCTAACCTAACCTAACCTAACCTAACCTAACCTAACCTAACCTAACCTAACCTAACCTAACCTAACCTAACCTAACCTAACCTAACCTAACCTAACCTAACCTAACCTAACCTAACCTAACCTAACCTAACCTAACCTAACCTAACCTAACCTAACCTAACCTAACCTAACCTAACCTAACCTAACCTAACCTAACCTAACCTAACCTAACCTAACCTAACCTAACCTAACCTAACCTAACCTAACCTAACCTAACCTAACCTAACCTAACCTAACCTAACCTAACCTAACCTAACCTAACCTAACCTAACCTAACCTAACCTAACCTAACCTAACCTAACCTAACCTAACCTAACCTAACCTAACCTAACCTAACCTAACCTAACCTAACCTAACCTAACCTAACCTAACCTAACCTAACCTAACCTAACCTAACCTAACCTAACCTAACCTAACCTAACCTAACCTAACCTAACCTAACCTAACCTAACCTAACCTAACCTAACCTAACCTAACCTAACCTAACCTAACCTAACCTAACCTAACCTAACCTAACCTAACCTAACCTAACCTAACCTAACCTAACCTAACCTAACCTAACCTAACCTAACCTAACCTAACCTAACCTAACCTAACCTAACCTAACCTAACCTAACCTAACCTAACCTAACCTAACCTAACCTAACCTAACCTAACCTAACCTAACCTAACCTAACCTAACCTAACCTAACCTAACCTAACCTAACCTAACCTAACCTAACCTAACCTAACCTAACCTAACCTAACCTAACCTAACCTAACCTAACCTAACCTAACCTAACCTAACCTAACCTAACCTAACCTAACCTAACCTAACCTAACCTAACCTAACCTAACCTAACCTAACCTAACCTAACCTAACCTAACCTAACCTAACCTAACCTAACCTAACCTAACCTAACCTAACCTAACCTAACCTAACCTAACCTAACCTAACCTAACCTAACCTAACCTAACCTAACCTAACCTAACCTAACCTAACCTAACCTAACCTAACCTAACCTAACCTAACCTAACCTAACCTAACCTAACCTAACCTAACCTAACCTAACCTAACCTAACCTAACCTAACCTAACCTAACCTAACCTAACCTAACCTAACCTAACCTAACCTAACCTAACCTAACCTAACCTAACCTAACCTAACCTAACCTAACCTAACCTAACCTAACCTAACCTAACCTAACCTAACCTAACCTAACCTAACCTAACCTAACCTAACCTAACCTAACCTAACCTAACCTAACCTAACCTAACCTAACCTAACCTAACCTAACCTAACCTAACCTAACCTAACCTAACCTAACCTAACCTAACCTAACCTAACCTAACCTAACCTAACCTAACCTAACCTAACCTAACCTAACCTAACCTAACCTAACCTAACCTAACCTAACCTAACCTAACCTAACCTAACCTAACCTAACCTAACCTAACCTAACCTAACCTAACCTAACCTAACCTAACCTAACCTAACCTAACCTAACCTAACCTAACCTAACCTAACCTAACCTAACCTAACCTAACCTAACCTAACCTAACCTAACCTAACCTAACCTAACCTAACCTAACCTAACCTAACCTAACCTAACCTAACCTAACCTAACCTAACCTAACCTAACCTAACCTAACCTAACCTAACCTAACCTAACCTAACCTAACCTAACCTAACCTAACCTAACCTAACCTAACCTAACCTAACCTAACCTAACCTAACCTAACCTAACCTAACCTAACCTAACCTAACCTAACCTAACCTAACCTAACCTAACCTAACCTAACCTAACCTAACCTAACCTAACCTAACCTAACCTAACCTAACCTAACCTAACCTAACCTAACCTAACCTAACCTAACCTAACCTAACCTAACCTAACCTAACCTAACCTAACCTAACCTAACCTAACCTAACCTAACCTAACCTAACCTAACCTAACCTAACCTAACCTAACCTAACCTAACCTAACCTAACCTAACCTAACCTAACCTAACCTAACCTAACCTAACCTAACCTAACCTAACCTAACCTAACCTAACCTAACCTAACCTAACCTAACCTAACCTAACCTAACCTAACCTAACCTAACCTAACCTAACCTAACCTAACCTAACCTAACCTAACCTAACCTAACCTAACCTAACCTAACCTAACCTAACCTAACCTAACCTAACCTAACCTAACCTAACCTAACCTAACCTAACCTAACCTAACCTAACCTAACCTAACCTAACCTAACCTAACCTAACCTAACCTAACCTAACCTAACCTAACCTAACCTAACCTAACCTAACCTAACCTAACCTAACCTAACCTAACCTAACCTAACCTAACCTAACCTAACCTAACCTAACCTAACCTAACCTAACCTAACCTAACCTAACCTAACCTAACCTAACCTAACCTAACCTAACCTAACCTAACCTAACCTAACCTAACCTAACCTAACCTAACCTAACCTAACCTAACCTAACCTAACCTAACCTAACCTAACCTAACCTAACCTAACCTAACCTAACCTAACCTAACCTAACCTAACCTAACCTAACCTAACCTAACCTAACCTAACCTAACCTAACCTAACCTAACCTAACCTAACCTAACCTAACCTAACCTAACCTAACCTAACCTAACCTAACCTAACCTAACCTAACCTAACCTAACCTAACCTAACCTAACCTAACCTAACCTAACCTAACCTAACCTAACCTAACCTAACCTAACCTAACCTAACCTAACCTAACCTAACCTAACCTAACCTAACCTAACCTAACCTAACCTAACCTAACCTAACCTAACCTAACCTAACCTAACCTAACCTAACCTAACCTAACCTAACCTAACCTAACCTAACCTAACCTAACCTAACCTAACCTAACCTAACCTAACCTAACCTAACCTAACCTAACCTAACCTAACCTAACCTAACCTAACCTAACCTAACCTAACCTAACCTAACCTAACCTAACCTAACCTAACCTAACCTAACCTAACCTAACCTAACCTAACCTAACCTAACCTAACCTAACCTAACCTAACCTAACCTAACCTAACCTAACCTAACCTAACCTAACCTAACCTAACCTAACCTAACCTAACCTAACCTAACCTAACCTAACCTAACCTAACCTAACCTAACCTAACCTAACCTAACCTAACCTAACCTAACCTAACCTAACCTAACCTAACCTAACCTAACCTAACCTAACCTAACCTAACCTAACCTAACCTAACCTAACCTAACCTAACCTAACCTAACCTAACCTAACCTAACCTAACCTAACCTAACCTAACCTAACCTAACCTAACCTAACCTAACCTAACCTAACCTAACCTAACCTAACCTAACCTAACCTAACCTAACCTAACCTAACCTAACCTAACCTAACCTAACCTAACCTAACCTAACCTAACCTAACCTAACCTAACCTAACCTAACCTAACCTAACCTAACCTAACCTAACCTAACCTAACCTAACCTAACCTAACCTAACCTAACCTAACCTAACCTAACCTAACCTAACCTAACCTAACCTAACCTAACCTAACCTAACCTAACCTAACCTAACCTAACCTAACCTAACCTAACCTAACCTAACCTAACCTAACCTAACCTAACCTAACCTAACCTAACCTAACCTAACCTAACCTAACCTAACCTAACCTAACCTAACCTAACCTAACCTAACCTAACCTAACCTAACCTAACCTAACCTAACCTAACCTAACCTAACCTAACCTAACCTAACCTAACCTAACCTAACCTAACCTAACCTAACCTAACCTAACCTAACCTAACCTAACCTAACCTAACCTAACCTAACCTAACCTAACCTAACCTAACCTAACCTAACCTAACCTAACCTAACCTAACCTAACCTAACCTAACCTAACCTAACCTAACCTAACCTAACCTAACCTAACCTAACCTAACCTAACCTAACCTAACCTAACCTAACCTAACCTAACCTAACCTAACCTAACCTAACCTAACCTAACCTAACCTAACCTAACCTAACCTAACCTAACCTAACCTAACCTAACCTAACCTAACCTAACCTAACCTAACCTAACCTAACCTAACCTAACCTAACCTAACCTAACCTAACCTAACCTAACCTAACCTAACCTAACCTAACCTAACCTAACCTAACCTAACCTAACCTAACCTAACCTAACCTAACCTAACCTAACCTAACCTAACCTAACCTAACCTAACCTAACCTAACCTAACCTAACCTAACCTAACCTAACCTAACCTAACCTAACCTAACCTAACCTAACCTAACCTAACCTAACCTAACCTAACCTAACCTAACCTAACCTAACCTAACCTAACCTAACCTAACCTAACCTAACCTAACCTAACCTAACCTAACCTAACCTAACCTAACCTAACCTAACCTAACCTAACCTAACCTTTTTTTTTTTTTTTTTTTTTTTATCGAGGGGAACTCGGGTTTATCGACTTCCTGGCGTGCTGAGATTGCATCCAGGCGAGTCCGAAGCTCACCTCCGCACACATCCGATAGGTCTAAAGCCCGTCGGATGCGCACGGAGGCATATCCGGTAAAACCCCCCGTTGTGACTTCACTGCCGGTTTGCGGCGGGATGGGTTCCTTCTTGAGAAGCAACCACCCCGCCCCGGCGGGCCCCGGTAAACCGGGGCCAACACAACCTAACCTAACCTAACCTAACCTAACCTAACCTAACCTAACCTAACCTAACCTAACCTAACCTAACCTAACCTAACCTAACCTAACCTAACCTAACCTAACCTAACCTAACCTAACCTAACCTAACCTAACCTAACCTAACCTAACCTAACCTAACCTAACCTAACCTAACCTAACCTAACCTAACCTAACCTAACCTAACCTAACCTAACCTAACCTAACCTAACCTAACCTAACCTAACCTAACCTAACCTAACCTAACCTAACCTAACCTAACCTAACCTAACCTAACCTAACCTAACCTAACCTAACCTAACCTAACCTAACCTAACCTAACCTAACCTAACCTAACCTAACCTAACCTAACCTAACCTAACCTAACCTAACCTAACCTAACCTAACCTAACCTAACCTAACCTAACCTAACCTAACCTAACCTAACCTAACCTAACCTAACCTAACCTAACCTAACCTAACCTAACCTAACCTAACCTAACCTAACCTAACCTAACCTAACCTAACCTAACCTAACCTAACCTAACCTAACCTAACCTAACCTAACCTAACCTAACCTAACCTAACCTAACCTAACCTAACCTAACCTAACCTAACCTAACCTAACCTAACCTAACCTAACCTAACCTAACCTAACCTAACCTAACCTAACCTAACCTAACCTAACCTAACCTAACCTAACCTAACCTAACCTAACCTAACCTAACCTAACCTAACCTAACCTAACCTAACCTAACCTAACCTAACCTAACCTAACCTAACCTAACCTAACCTAACCTAACCTAACCTAACCTAACCTAACCTAACCTAACCTAACCTAACCTAACCTAACCTAACCTAACCTAACCTAACCTAACCTAACCTAACCTAACCTAACCTAACCTAACCTAACCTAACCTAACCTAACCTAACCTAACCTAACCTAACCTAACCTAACCTAACCTAACCTAACCTAACCTAACCTAACCTAACCTAACCTAACCTAACCTAACCTAACCTAACCTAACCTAACCTAACCTAACCTAACCTAACCTAACCTAACCTAACCTAACCTAACCTAACCTAACCTAACCTAACCTAACCTAACCTAACCTAACCTAACCTAACCTAACCTAACCTAACCTAACCTAACCTAACCTAACCTAACCTAACCTAACCTAACCTAACCTAACCTAACCTAACCTAACCTAACCTAACCTAACCTAACCTAACCTAACCTAACCTAACCTAACCTAACCTAACCTAACCTAACCTAACCTAACCTAACCTAACCTAACCTAACCTAACCTAACCTAACCTAACCTAACCTAACCTAACCTAACCTAACCTAACCTAACCTAACCTAACCTAACCTAACCTAACCTAACCTAACCTAACCTAACCTAACCTAACCTAACCTAACCTAACCTAACCTAACCTAACCTAACCTAACCTAACCTAACCTAACCTAACCTAACCTAACCTAACCTAACCTAACCTAACCTAACCTAACCTAACCTAACCTAACCTAACCTAACCTAACCTAACCTAACCTAACCTAACCTAACCTAACCTAACCTAACCTAACCTAACCTAACCTAACCTAACCTAACCTAACCTAACCTAACCTAACCTAACCTAACCTAACCTAACCTAACCTAACCTAACCTAACCTAACCTAACCTAACCTAACCTAACCTAACCTAACCTAACCTAACCTAACCTAACCTAACCTAACCTAACCTAACCTAACCTAACCTAACCTAACCTAACCTAACCTAACCTAACCTAACCTAACCTAACCTAACCTAACCTAACCTAACCTAACCTAACCTAACCTAACCTAACCTAACCTAACCTAACCTAACCTAACCTAACCTAACCTAACCTAACCTAACCTAACCTAACCTAACCTAACCTAACCTAACCTAACCTAACCTAACCTAACCTAACCTAACCTAACCTAACCTAACCTAACCTAACCTAACCTAACCTAACCTAACCTAACCTAACCTAACCTAACCTAACCTAACCTAACCTAACCTAACCTAACCTAACCTAACCTAACCTAACCTAACCTAACCTAACCTAACCTAACCTAACCTAACCTAACCTAACCTAACCTAACCTAACCTAACCTAACCTAACCTAACCTAACCTAACCTAACCTAACCTAACCTAACCTAACCTAACCTAACCTAACCTAACCTAACCTAACCTAACCTAACCTAACCTAACCTAACCTAACCTAACCTAACCTAACCTAACCTAACCTAACCTAACCTAACCTAACCTAACCTAACCTAACCTAACCTAACCTAACCTAACCTAACCTAACCTAACCTAACCTAACCTAACCTAACCTAACCTAACCTAACCTAACCTAACCTAACCTAACCTAACCTAACCTAACCTAACCTAACCTAACCTAACCTAACCTAACCTAACCTAACCTAACCTAACCTAACCTAACCTAACCTAACCTAACCTAACCTAACCTAACCTAACCTAACCTAACCTAACCTAACCTAACCTAACCTAACCTAACCTAACCTAACCTAACCTAACCTAACCTAACCTAACCTAACCTAACCTAACCTAACCTAACCTAACCTAACCTAACCTAACCTAACCTAACCTAACCTAACCTAACCTAACCTAACCTAACCTAACCTAACCTAACCTAACCTAACCTAACCTAACCTAACCTAACCTAACCTAACCTAACCTAACCTAACCTAACCTAACCTAACCTAACCTAACCTAACCTAACCTAACCTAACCTAACCTAACCTAACCTAACCTAACCTAACCTAACCTAACCTAACCTAACCTAACCTAACCTAACCTAACCTAACCTAACCTAACCTAACCTAACCTAACCTAACCTAACCTAACCTAACCTAACCTAACCTAACCTAACCTAACCTAACCTAACCTAACCTAACCTAACCTAACCTAACCTAACCTAACCTAACCTAACCTAACCTAACCTAACCTAACCTAACCTAACCTAACCAAGCTCATTTTGAAACTCCTAGACTTCTCATAAGCTTATCCAAAAATTCCTAAATATCTCTTACATTTTTCCCAACCTCCCACTTTTTGCCCGGTGGACCTATCTTATATACTTTTTCTGCAATTAATTATTTTATATATCTCCATACTTCAAAAACCTGACTTAGTACAAAATTTCATTTTTGCGGTAGCGCGTTGATGTCTTTTGTACTAAACCAGTGTTAAAATCTGCCCCTAAGGTAAACTTTTTGTCGATTTCAAAATTTTAAAAAATTCCTAACTTTTAAATTATCCATCCAATTTCTGTTTTGTTTTTGGTTTTAGATTCTGGCGCCCCTAAGGCATATTTATAGATAGTTTTCTTTGTTATTTTCCCATATTTCGAAAAGTTATTACGATTTTTCGTATTTTTTCAACTAAAATCATTAAATTTCACCTGTAATTTGTTCATAACTTTTTTCGATATCAACGAATTCTTGATTTCTATTTTTTTATCTAATAGTCCTCGCTGTACTCTTCATTTCATTTATATACTTTTTTGCTCTAACTCTTATAGTTTTTCCGCAATTTTAATTTTAAATTCCAAATTTTTACTTATTTTTCCATATAAAATTTGATTTTTAGCAAAACTTATAACTTCTGTTTCTTTGTAGATTTTGTAATTCTGTCTTCACATAAACGTTCTCTTGGCCGTTTTCTACCGTTCTTTAATTCAACTTCTGCTCTAATTTAGCTATCTAATTTTTGGCCAACGTTTGAAATTTTCACTTTTGTCTAACCTAACTTGGACTACTTTTTTGCTTATATCTTTTGCATTTAATATTTGACACTCGTTATTTTTTGCACTCAATTAGTACTCAGCGCGGCGCTTGTTTTGAGTATACAAGTGCGTCTGTAGCGGGTATTTTGAGTACTTTATCTCACTTTTCATTTTTAAAATTTTATAATTTTGTATTATCAATAATTAATTTAACATAGATCTTAGTTGTGTAACGTTTGCTGATTATTGTTGATCTCATAAAGGTCTATTTGCTGTAATTTTGTTATACCCATAAGTTCAATAGTTTTTGAAATATTTCATAACCTAACCTGTAACGTAACCTAAACCTAACTTTTTAACTTTTTCATAAATCTCTTACACAACTTGCATATCAGGACTGCAGTTTTACTCTTAAAACTTGCTATTCAGTGGGTCTCACCCGCTCCATGTCCATTACTAAACGACAGTCACTTATTTTCAAAAATCTGGCTGATCATATTAATCCAAAATGAAAGCCACACGCTCTACCAAACGTAACGCCGCAGCTGCGACTGTGGCTACGTCTAGTGCCATGAGCTGGAGGAGGATGTCCTCCAAGAGCTCACCAACCAAAGCACCTCCCTCCCAACCTGATCCTGATCCCAGCCCATCACCTCCTTTTGCGTCCCCCACCGGCTCTGTTATCAATCTGGCGATGGCCGAACCAACCAAACCAACCGTCTCGGCAGAGCCTGAAACCATAATAGAGCCCATCAACATTAACAATTGCACCCCACTCGAAATAGTACTTAAAGCTTCCGAAGACATAATTCAACACATTAACTTAAACAAAAGCGTTACCAAAAAGAGTAAGGATGCCATAATCTCACTTGCTAACTTAATAAAATCCCATGCTCAATCCATCCCGAATCCTGTAGCCCCCACCCTAACTAAAACTTCACCTCACCCAAACCCAAACCTAACTGAAGAAATCGCCTCTTGCGTCAAACGGGAGGTTGCAAGCTGCGTTAAGGCAGAATTCACTCTTCTTAAAAAAGAACTTTCCGCAAATGTTACAGCCCCCAAACCAAAAACATATGCAACAGTTACCAAAACCCCCAACATTAATACCCCTCCCACTACTCAAGAAACAACTAATAAAACTAGTAATCCTGCTCTGATTATCACCGTGCCCTCAGCAAAAAACAAACAAGAAGCCATAACTAAATGGCACAAAAGCATAACCTTCAGAAATGTTACATACGCACCTGCTAAATTCCACGCCATAACAAATAACAAACTCAAGGTCGAATTCGACAACAACGAACAGTGCAAAGAGACACTCAAACGCCTTGAAACTAGCTCTGACGTCGACGCTGAAGTCGCAAAACAACTAATGCCAATGTTTGTTCTGAAGGGCATACCAAGAACCATCCCCGCTGATGAGGTCCCTGACATTATTATCCACCAAAACGATGCCCTCAAGAACTCTCTAACCACGACAAACGCTGAACTCACTCCTTGTATTACCCTGAACAATAGGAATCCAAACCTGTACAACTACGTTTTTAAAGCCTCACCACAAGTCTGGCATGCTGCCATTAACGCCGAAAGACTTAATGTCGACCACCACAAAATACACGTCTCAGAACATTCCCCGTTGCTGCAGTGCTTCGACTGTTTGAAGTTCGGACATACTCGCACTAAATGCCCAAACAAAATAAAATGCTGCAGTCATTGCTCCCTAGAAGGACACATCTTCAAAGACTGTCCCAAGAAGAGTGACAAAACCGTTATCAAATGTCTAAACTGTCATGTACATAACCAAAAAACAAAAGGAACCTCTAATACCTCCCATGCAGCCACTTCTAGCAATTGTCCAGTCAGAATAGCTTATAATACCCGACTAACTCAAAGAATCGACTACGGTTCCAAATAAACTACTAACAATAATACTTATCTCATTGAATAAACAACATACAAAATGAGCTCTCAAAATTTTCACAAAATGATACAACCAACTCATAAAACTTTAAATAAACTAATTAAAAACCTACAACATAATAAAATCGTATTACATACGAAGTGTACATCGAAAGCACAGACTATGTAATAAGGAAAAGATAACTTCTAGTCTTATATAAAAAAAAAAAAAAAAACCTAACCTAACCTAACCTAACCTAACCTAACCTAACCTAACCTAACCTAACCTAACCTAACCTAACCTAACCTAACCTAACCTAACCTAACCTAACCTAACCTAACCTAACCTAACCTAACCTAACCTAACCTAACCTAACCTAACCTAACCTAACCTAACCTAACCTAACCTAACCTAACCTAACCTAACCTAACCTAACCTAACCTAACCTAACCTAACCTAACCTAACCTTTTTTTTTTTTTTTTTTATCGAGGGGAACTCGAGGTTACCAACTTCCGGGCGTGCTGGGATTACATCCCGGCGAGTCCGGAGCTCTCCTCCGCATACATCCGACAAGTCAAATGCCCGTCGGATGCACACGGAGGCATATCCGCTAAAACCCCCCGTTGTGACACCACCGCCGGTTGGAGCGGCGGGATGGGTTCCTTCTTAAGAAGCAACCACCCCGCCCCGGCCGGCCCCGGCCTTGAAAAAGCTAGGGCCACACCACGTGGGAGACGTCACGTCACAGAGTAACGCCCCCCCAGACGGAAGAAGCTGTGCAATGCGGGCTCTGGAATCCCGAGCCGTCGCCCGCTGCCTCTCCCGTCTGCACACCAATGGGGGAACAGAAGGCCCCCCCTCAAATTTCCCTCCCTATAATGCGCTATGAGGGAAGCTGACTAGCAAACTGCCGCCGTCTACCTCCCGGCCGTCTTCGCCTAATGACGTCCGCCTGGGCATCTCCCTCGCGGAACCTTTCTGCGGTCTCCTTCTGCGACATCACATCCTCGCAGAAGGAGACCATTGCCTCCCACGACCTGTCGCTATCCAGCATGGCTTTTACTACGCTGGGCAGAGAGAGGTCTTGCCCCACCTCAGCAATAAGAGAGGAGCGCTGCTGACTCCAGGCTTCACACACCTCTAAAGTGTGTTGCGCCGAGTCACGGGCAGCGCCACATTCGTGACATACCGGGCTGACTTCTCTTCGGATCCTGTGCAGGTAATCGCCAAAACACCCATGGCCTGTAAGTACCTGCACAAGACGATAGGTCAGAGACCCGTGTCTTCGCCCCACCCACTGTTGTAGCACTGGCCGTATGGCGTCGACAGTTCGCCGCCCATATTCAGTGGACTCCAGTTCTTCCGCCCAATGCTCCATCACGACGTCATGTGCATCTCGTCGGATACCCTCCACTTCTTCACGAGTCAGGCGCTCTCCGCGCGCTCTCTGTTCCACTTTGTGCTTGTAGACGACATCGAGCACCTCCGCCTCCATCTCCCAAGGCGGAGTGCCTGCTAAAACAAGAGCTGCTGAAGCAGCGACCGTGCGGTATGCCCTTATCGCTCTAGTTGCCATCGCACGCTGAGGACTTCTTAACAGCGCACGGATTTTGGGGTTCATGGTCTCTGCCCAGATGGGTGCCCCATAGAGAGCCATGCTTCTCACCACCGTTGTATAAAGGCGACGGCAGCTGCTGCTTGGGCCACCGATATTAGGGAGCAAGCGTCCAAGCGCCAGCGCTGTGGCAACGAGCCGCGGGGCCAGCTTTTTAAAGTGCTGCTCAAATCCCCAGCGGCTGTCAAGTGTTAGCCCCAGATAGCGCATAGTTTTCCCCACCGAGACACTAAGGCCGTCCACTGATATGTGGGCATCCATTGGGGGACCATCCCGAGGACCATGGAAGTAAATGGCCTCTGTTTTATTAAGGGCCACATTTAGCCCTAACATACGGACCCTTTCCACTACCAAAGTCGTTCCTACAGTGGCCAGACGTGCCACTTCCGCATAACTTCTGCCCCGGGAAACAACAAGTGTATCGTCTGCGTAACAGATGATATTCATCCGGGGCAGAAGAAGACCTCGCAGGACCCAATTGAAACCTATGTTCCACAGGAGCGGCCCCAAGACCGACCCCTGTGGAACCCCACAGCTCACGCTACGACTAAACATAACGCCGCCTGGCCCTACAAATTTGACCTGTCGACCAGCAAGATAGCTCGCCACCAGTTTCCGCAGGTACAATGGTACCTCGTGGAATCGAAGGCCCTCCAAAATACTCTCGAAGGGGATGGTGTTGAACGCATTGGCAATGTCTAAGGACACCGCCAACACCTTTTCCCCCTTCGAGGACGCCTTTTCGCAGATGTCCTTCAGTTCTTGGACAGCGTCCACAGTAGACCTACCAGTGCGGAAACCGAATTGCTGGTCCGACAAGTCAGGACCCGCTGTCGATAAGTGTTGGGCAATGCGGGCCGCCAGCAGCCGCTCAAAAAGTTTGCCAACCTCGTCCAATAGTACTATTGGCCTAAAAGCCGTCGGGGAGTCTGGAGAACGGCCCTCCTTTTTTAGCAAGCACAACCTGCCCGTCTTCCACGCAGAGGGAAATTCTCCAGACTCCAAGCAAGAAGAGAACAATTCTCGCAGCTGATCCCCCAGGTGTTTAGACGCTGCCAGCAAGACAAACCCGGGTATCCCGTCTGGACCTGGGGCCTTTTTTCTCTTCCCCCGTAGCTTGTCCAATGCCTCATCGAGCTCCTCCCGTGTGACGGGTGCGACTCCTTCCACAAGCTCCTGGTCCACAGTAGGGGGAGCCATTATTGGCGGAGCAAAAGCTGGTCTTTCAGGGAAGAGACCGGACACGGCATCTTGCAGCTCCTGCGGCTGAAAGTCCTCCATCCGAGGAGCCCCATTTCGCATCTTGCTACGTACCACCAGGAATGGTCTTCCCCAGGGGTCTCGGTCTAGGTCTTGCAACCACTCCTCCCGGGCTCTGGACTTTGCCTCTGAGATTGCGATCTGAAGGGCTCGCTTAGCCTCTCTATAGGTATCATGGAGCAATTGTTCCTCTTCCTCCGTGTGCCTTCTTCGAAGACACCTTTTGTGGTCTCTCCGCTTTCGATTGCAGGTTTCACGCAAGGATGCCAGCTCCGCAGACCACCAATACACTGCACTTTTGCCTGGAGGTGGGCCCCTGGATCGAGGCATTGCAGCGTCACAAATGGCCGTCAAGTCGTTCCGTAGTCTGAGAGCCCGATCATTCACACTTCCAAGGCGATCGTTGCCGCGAGAATCGTGATTCCAGCTGGCCACTATCGCAGCTTCCTCTGCGAGGTCTGGGTTGAAGTAGGTACGAGCCCAGCTCGGGAAACGAGCACCACCCCTCTCGATCCCCCGAGACGACCTGCTAGCTGTCGTGGCAGAGAGTTCAAAGGTGATATAAAGGTGGTCCGACAGAGTCTCCACCTCTTTTTGTACCTTCCAGCCCGACATGCGCGAGGCCAGCGTAGGGGTAGCAAACGTCACATCCACTATAGATCCCCCATTCCTCCTCACGCACGTCCACTCGTGTCCTCGGTTAGCGACAGAGAGCCCCAGAGATGCCACAAAATCTGCCACAATATCCCCTCGGTCGTCGTTGACAGGGGATCCCCAAACCGCAGACTTAGAGTTCAGGTCACCCATAACCAACACCTGCTGCCCAACGTATCGTCCCACCACAAAACCTAGAAGGTTGATATAGGCCTCCAGCTCTACTACGCTTGTATTCGGAGAGAAGTAGACCCCGATTATTGTGATGTCCCCCCAAGAAGCTACCACATATCCAGGCCCTCTCTCCTTGACCACCAGTGGGAGACGTGAATTAGGGTCCGCTACAATCGCCACGGAGCCGTGTAAGTCCCCAGCCCAGTGGGGCAGGGCCGGCACGTAATATGGCTCCGAGATCACCGTGATATCAACTTCCCATTCCACCATGGACTGCGCAAGCAAATCCTGTGCCCGGGTGGAGTGGTTGATATTTGCTTGTAAGAAGTTGAAGCACGGTGTACTATCCATCAAGATTGTCGGTTACCATTTCGGCTGTTTCTGGCAGAAGCAGCTCCGCTACAGGGGGAGGGGCCCGGGTACCTAGGCCCTCCTTGGGCTTAACATGGGGAGGGTTACATTTTCTACCCCCCATTCTATGATCAGCTGGTCGCTCAGCATCCGTACATATTGCACAACGGTAGCGTTCCGCAGAGCATTTTGCTGCTACATGCCCTGCTTCGCCGCATCGGTAGCATAATTTGCTGCGGTCAGCCTGGCTCGGACATCGCTGACTGGTATGTCCGAGGCCTAGGCATTTATAACATCGCATAGGCATAGGGTCCAATGTTCGCACTAGAGCAGAGCTCCAGCCCACTAGTAGCCTACCCGTTTCCATAATCGTTTTAGCCGCCGCTACTGGACATTTTGCAAGGGCCGTCCCCGATCCACTGGGGCCAAATTGCACCTCTCCGACTCTAACTTGGTCGGGTGGGCAGCCTCCTTTATCCACGATGGCAGCTAAAATATCCTCTCTCCTGACTGAGTCATCTAACCCCGATATGCGTAAATCCGCACATTTCGTTGGCCTCGTTACTTTTGCAACCCCCGACAGCACTTCCCGCAACTTGGCAGCTAATGCATCAGCTTTCTCGCCATTCGAGGGACCAGGAATAGAAAGTATTCTAGCCCCCGTAGCCGCTTGCTTACAGCGGACGCCTTCTAGGCCAAAATCTTTCAGCTGCATCGATGCTCTGGCTTTCCCCAGAATGCTGGCGTATGTTGCGCCTTGTTCTATGGCTTCCGGCTCAAGGGTAAGAACGACAGCCGCTGATCGCGGAGAAGCAAGACTAGCTTTCTTTTTATTCTTTTTCTTCTTGGCTTTCTTAGCCGGTCCATCTAGGGTTGCAGCTGGAGCCCTGACATTTTTAGGTGCCGTCTGCGCCGCAGCCAAAGCCGCCTTACGCCTCCTATTTCTTGCTTTTCTAGAGCCCCCTTCCATCCATTCTTCCTCTGCAGGGGCAGAGTTGGGTGGCGCGTTCAAGCTACTTGGCTGACTTTGCTGACTTGGTGCGGTCGAGGGACCCGCTACGGGGGCCTGGAGCCGCTTAGACACCGGTTTCGGAGCTGGAGACTCCGGAGGAGGCATCAGTCTTCTGTCAGCCGCCAAAGGCGGTCTGATAATTGGTGCTGGTGGGAGTCTCTTCTCCAGACTTTCCATCCTGGTTTTGACCATTTCCCCTACAGAGATGGTCACTTTGCGTTGCCACCCCTCTAGAAAGTCTGACAACGTCGCCATTGTGATTGGAGCCGGTGAAGGCCCAGGCGTAGAAGGCCCAGACTTCGAAGGCTTCTTCGGATCTGATGAGCCACGCTCCGAAAACGACTTACGCAAAGCCTTCACTTCCGCATTCAGTTTTTCCAACTGACTCGTTAGACGAGCATTATCGGCATGAAGCCTACGCATTTCTTCGTCTGAAGACCGGACTGTGAGAGTATCAAATAACTTCGAGATGCCCTTAGTCGCGTCTTTTAATTCCTTTTGGAATGTGCCCTTGAGCTTCCCAGACTTAGTTGACACCGTATTTATCGCCTGCAAATGTTTTGCCAACTCGTTCCTCAAATAGGCTGCACTGTCCTCCTCCTGGCTGGGGAGAGAAAGTTGAGGGGAGTCCCGATCACTGTATTCCCAGAAATCCATGTTCGGGTCCAAGCTTCCCAAAACTTCCGCATCCGCCTCATACTCTGATAGTGGACGGCTAGAGTTAAGGTTCTGCTCCTCAAGCCTTCTTCTCTCTTCAGCTTCCAATCTTTTAATGTCCGCCCTGGCCTTCCCAATCCCAACACTAGTGCTGTTGTAAGCAGGACGACCGCGACCACGACTACGGCTTTCTCCTACTCCACGCCCACATCCAGTCTTACCAGATTTGACAATTTTAGAATCACCCGATGAATCTTCTTCTATTGGGCGTTTCCTCCTTCTGCAAACACTGGGCTTCGGAGGCTTAGAAGAGCCTCCTTCATCCTCATCAGCCGAGTATCTCTCCGACGCCGAGTTCATTTCAGAAGCCGAGCGCATCTCAGAAGCTGATGGCGATCGCTCGCCTGACTTGCTCGAGCCAGGCTTCTCCTGCTCCTTACCGCCCGCAGATGGCGGTCGCTCCTTTGATCCGCCTGAGCTAGGCCTATGTTGCTCTTTTCCGCCCGAGCCGGGCCCACCAATTATTAACTTCAAAGAGGGTTTATTTATATTTGTGTCCATTTTAGTCCCACGAGTGTGGTGGCAAATACGTGGTCCACCCGGGCAGAGGCCCCGTACCCGGGTAAGCGAAGGATTGCGAAACAGGGGGGTCGCTGATCCCCTGTTCCGGAGGCCACGTTGGAACTGGTCCCCCACCAGCCATTCATCCCCTAGTCCGTGGCAAACTGGGATTAGGGTTTTTTATAGAGGTTTTCTCCTCGCGGGGACACCCAACTAAGGGCAGCCCCACCGGCCCCCAACACATGACTGTAGGGTTACGGTTTCGACGAAGGTTGACCAATAAAGGCCATTCCGTCGATCGCGACTACCGCGACCAAACGGACCCCTCGCCAACACTCGCACCGCCGCTACCTGGACTCTCCAGGACGCCGGCCGAGCCCGAACCGGGTCGCCGCTACCCAGAATATGTCTGGGACGCCGACCCGGAGCCCACACTATCCGCCGAGGCGGACAGGACCGTTAGGTCCCCATCCGTTATTTTTTATAGAGGTTTTCTTCCTCACAGCCCCCATCCGTTAAGATGGCGGCCCTCGTTCCCGCACCACGTACGGGGTTACGAGCGGATGACGCCAGGACAGAACCAGCGCCATCCCCACCTCGCCAGACTATTCGCCGCCACCGCCACAGAGCGGTGGCGCCCAGGGTGCACCACGAGGAGGTTGTCTGGCACGCACCCCAACCTAACCTAACCTAACCTAACCTAACCTAACCTAACCTAACCTAACCTAACCTAACCTAACCTAACCTAACCTAACCTAACCTTTTTTTTTTTTTTTTTTTTGTTGTATCAAGAGGAGAATGCATTTAGGCATACCAAACGGCATGTTGGACTCGGTCATACCAGGGGGTACGTCCCTCGCCACACCCAGTCCTCCCACCAAGCCTGATAGGCTTCGTGTCAGGACTGGGCGGTTCTAACCCCTGCTCCACCCCCTAACGAGCTCGAAAGCTCGAGAGGGGGCCGGGCAGGGGGAGGAAGCGTCCTCCCCTGCCCCCCATATGGCTACCCACGCTCAGTGGGCAGGCCAGATGGGGCGAAGGGGAGAAGGCACCACTACCAACTAAACTCCTCTCGAAGACCTGCGCCTTTCCGCCGGGTCTGTGGGATCGCGTTTGCATGCTCCACGTGACCCGGGGATGGTGGCCCGTTTGGGCTCCACCTTATGGGGGGCAGAGGGCCTTACTGCGCCCCCCCTTGCGGCTAGGGGAGAACGAGTCGCGCACGTTGGCGTCTCGTTCTCCCCCGCCGCGCACGTCGGAGTTGGCTCGCTGCGACGTCCGCCTCGCGAACCCTCTCCGCAGCCTCCTTCTGCGAGATGACGTCCTCGCAAAAGGAGACGACGGCCTGCCATCCCTCTCTGCTTCGCAGCATCGCAACTGTGATATTGCGAAGCGAGAGGTCCGGCCCAACCGCAACGACCAACTCCTGGCGCTGCACCGTCCACGCCGAACACTCTTCCACAGTGTGGCGTACGGTGTCCCGCGGCGCGTCACAATGGTGACACGCCTGGGATTCCTCCCTCTGTATCTGACACAGGTACCTTCCAAAGCACCCATGCCCGGAAAGCACCTGTGTCAGACGATATGTCAGGGCCCCATGGGCTCGGACCCTCCAATCTCTGAGGACCGGGCGGATTGCCTCCACTGTCTTTTGCCCGTATGTTGGAGCTTCTAGTTGGCGCTCCCACTCCTCCATACACCGCTCCTCGGCTGCACGCCGCGCGCTTGTTCTTTCCTCAGGTGCGAGGCGGTCACCCCTCGCCCTTTCCTCCCTTCTTTGCTTGTACGCCTCCGAGAGCATTCGCGCTTCCAGCTCCCATGGAGGCGTACCGGCAAGGACACAAGCGGCCGTCCCGGAGATAGTGCGGAAGCCCCGTATCATCCTCGAGGCCACGACACGCTGCGGCCGCCGAAGAGCGGCTTTATTTTTCTCATTTAGAGAATCTACCCACACGGGGGCCCCGTACATAGCCATGCTACGGATGACCCCCGCGTACAAACGCCGACAGCTCGGGTTCGGTCCTCCCACGTTGGGCAGCAATCGCCCAAGTGCGGCCGCTGCGCCCACCAATCTTGGGGCTAGCTGCTGGAAATGAGCTTCAAAGTTCCAACGCCCGTCCAGCACTAGCCCCAGATATTTCATTGACGGGTGCAGCTTGACCACTACCCCGTCAATAACCATATCCGCCCCTGGCGGAGGCCCCTGCCGTGGCCCATGGAAAAGGATGGCCTGGGTCTTAGCCACCGAGACTTCCAGACCTAAGGCTCGAATACGACCAATGATATACTCGGCCCCAACTCTTGCGAGGCGCCTTGCTTCCGCGAAATCCTCCCCTCGGGCGGTGATCAGCGTGTCATCTGCGTAACAGATGACATCCATCCGAGGGGGTAAAGCGCCACGGAGCGCCCAATCATAGCCTAGGTTCCACAGGAGCGGCCCCAGGACCGACCCCTGTGGAACACCGCACTCCATCCGGCGGATTTTCATCTGCCCGTCTGGGGCGAGGAACACAACCTCCCTTTCCTCCAAGTAGTTTTGGATGAGGCGAGCCAAGTAAGGGGGTACCCCGTGGTACCTTAACGCGTCCCGAACCACACTGTACGGCAGGGAATTGAACGCGTTTTTGATATCGAGTGATACCGCGACAACTCTCTGCCCCCGCCCCACTGCCGCCTGCGTTAGCTCTTTGAGCCTAAGCAGGGCGTCAATGGTTGACCTCTGCCTCCGAAATCCAAATTGGCGCTCCGACAAATTTGGCCCTGTCGAGTCCAGGTGCTGGATGATGCGGTCGGCAATAATGCGCTCCAGCATCTTGCCGAGCTCATCCAGGAGGACGATGGGCCGATACGCCGATGGGGAATCCGCCGGTCTATCCTCTTTCTTGAGGAGGCAGAGTCTTCCCACCTTCCACTGCTTAGGAAATTGCCCTGTTTTAAGGCAGGCAGTGAACAGCTCCCGAACATGCTCGCCCAGGTGCTTCAGGGCACCAGGTAGGACTCTGCCCGGGATGCCGTCCGGCCCAGGCGCCTTCTTCTTAGAGCGAAGGCGCTCCGTCACGTAAGCGAGCTCGTCCTCTGTGACAGGGAAAAAGCCCTGCGCCGGGTCGGGCACGTCAGGTGTTGGGCCCACAACGGGAGGCACCAACGGGGGAGAGGCAGGGAAAAGACCTTCCACCACCCGCATCAGGAGCTCCTGGTCCATTGACTCAGTGGGAGGCGCCTGGTTCCGGAGCTTGCTCCTTACCATCCTGTACGGCCGCCCCCACGGGTCCCTGTCCAGGTCCTCGAGGAACTCATCCCAGGCGGCTGACTTCGACCTACATATGGCCTCTATAAGGGCCTGTTTCCCCTCTTCAAATGATCGACGGAGTTGGGATTCCTCCCCAGCATCTCGCGTTGCCCTTCGCCGCGAGCGCTGATAAGCCCTTCTGGCTTCCAGGCACGCGTCTCTGAGGGAGGAAATCTCCTCCGTCCACCAGTAGACGCTCTTCTTGTGAGGGAGGCCCTTAACCCGCGGCATGGCCGCGTCGCAGATCGCCGTTATGGATGCAGTCAACCGCCTGGCACATTCCTCTATCCCTTCTCCCTCTCCGTGGTTCCCCTCGAGGTTCCACGCCTCGACCAACGCTGCCTCCTCTGCCAGCTCCCGGTCCAACTTCGTTGTTGCCCAGCGGGGAAAGCGACGGTGTGACTCCCCTGGGCGAAGTGTTCGGTTCCCGTCCGGAGCGGACACGATGTTAAAAACGATGTAGTCGTGGTCCGACAGAGTAAGCACGTCCTTAAGGACATGCCAGTCCCGCACCCGTGCCGCCAGCGCCGGGGTGGCGAACGTCAGGTCGACAATCGACCCGCCATCCCCTCTGACGCAGGTGAAAGCCCGGCCCCGGTTACAGAGCACCAGCCCCGCTGTCACCGCCCACTCATAAACCTCAACACCCTTAGGGGTGTCGCGGCGCTCGCCCCATGCCGTATGGTGGGCATTAAAATCCCCCAGAACCAGCAGCTGTGCCGGGGCGAGGCGCCCCACCACACCGCTCAGCCCGTTGAGCCACTGCACTAACTCATGGATGCCCCGGTTGGGGGAGAAGTAAACACCGATAAGTGTCAGTTCTCCCCAAGTGGCCGCCACATAGCCCGGTCCCTTCTCTTTAATCGAGAGGGGAGGGGAGTAGGCGGCAGAATGGGGGGCCATGATGGCAACTGAGTCGTCAGTGGCGCCCGCCCAGTTTGAACGCTGGGGGACCGAGTACGGCTCCGCCATTACCGCAAGATTGGAACCTGACTCTGCTGCATGTTGCAGGAATAGATCTTGCGCAGCAGCAGAGTGGTTCAGATTTCCCTGAAGGAGGTTGAGGTGTCCAGGCATTACAAAGACATGTGTTCAACCTCCTCAACCCCCTTCTGGGCTGTTGGTCCCGTCGTCTGCCGTACCGATGCCCCAGTTGTAAGGGGGAACCTCGTCCTCACCGCAGGGGGACGGCATTTGCTTCCCCCCATCGTGTGATTGGCCGGCAGTTTGGCCGCCTTGCAAACAGCACAGTTAGGTTCGGCCTTGCATTCGTAGGACTTGTGTCCTTTTCCTCCGCATCTGTAACAGGTGTCACTCCGATCAGCATCGCACCGGCACAGTGCTCGGGTATGCCCTGGGGTCATGCACTTAAAGCACCGGAGCGGAAGAGCCTCCAGTGCTTTAATTGACGCGGACACCCATCCGACCGTTAGGCGCCCTGACTCGGACAGGATTTTAGCTGCGGCAATAGGGCACTTCACTAGTGCCGAACCAAGACCTCCCGGACCAGATCTTATTGACCCGACTCGAACATGTTCGGGGGGGCATCCCCCCGCACTAGCGACTGCAGAACGAAGCTCTTCTGTGGTCACTGAGTCGTCAAGCCCGGAGACACGCATGTCTGCGGTCTTCACGGGCCTTGTGACCATGGCTGATTCACCCAACGTCTCCTTAAGCTTGGCAGCCAGAAGATCTGCCTTATCTCCGCTCGTTGCTCCAGGGATTTCAAATACGCGGGACCCCGTAGCCGAGATTTTGACTTTCATCCCTTGGATGCCCATCTCGGCTATGTTAACAGCTTTCTTCGCCTTGGATATAGCATCGGCGTATGTTACCCCCTTCCCCAGCTGCTCGGGGGAAATCGACAATATGACGGCTGTCGTCTTTGGCGGAGACAGCTTGGGCTTGTTAGGTCCTGTCGGCTGAGGCTTTGCCGTGCCCGTTTTTGCTGGCTCAGTGACTGCGACTGAAGGCCCAGCAGCTGCTTTCGGCTTTACAGGACGGCCATTCTTCCCTGCTATGGACCAGGGGATTTCCGAAGCAGCAGCTTTCGTCGCATAGGAGGGGCGAGACTGACCTTCCCCCAGAATTGGGCTAGACTGCGGCACCGGTTTTGCCTGCGGCACCGGTTTTGCCTGCGGCATCGGCTTTGCCTGCTGAACAGCGTTAGCTGCAGCCCTCTTTTGGTCTCCAGCAAGTGGAGGACGCAATATCGGCGCCGGTGGCAGGCGCATCTCCAAACCCTCGATCTTCGCATTCAACATATTTGAAAATCTAGTCATTAGAGACTTCTCCAGAATTACAACCCATTCCGGAAGGTCCGGGTTGGCCGGCAGCGGCATTTGTGGCGGGGGAGTAACATCCCGCACGGTCTCCACATTTGGAGTCTTGGGAGCCGCTCGTTTACGCTGTGCCTCCTGCGCACACTTATCCTCAAACGCCCGTTTGAGCGCGAGCAGCTCAGACTGGAGGTAGTTTACCTGCTCCTCCAATCTTTTATTATCCGCCTTTAGGCGACGGGTCTCCTCAGTGGATGAAATACCAATTAACTCAGTGACCACCGATTTTATTCCGACTGCCGCCTCCTTGACGTCGTTCTTGAACTCCCTCTTCAGATTCCCTGATTGGGAGACAACGTTAAGGAGCTTTTGGGTAAATCGCTCCACTTCCTGCTGTATGCGAGTAGAGGACCTACCCGACGCCTTTGAAAAGGCAGACCCCACTGGGGACCCGTCTCTGCTCTGAGAGCAACCTGGGGACTGAGGGCGGTCAGAACCATGATCTTTCCCTTTTCCCTTACCTCGGTTCCTACTCTTTTTCCCCTTTTCGACTGCTAATCCAGCAGCTTCCTCTGCCACATTCAATTCTTTGGCTTTTTCTCTCACCTTTTCCTTTTCCACCTCCCTTATAATTTCCTCTAAATCATCCTCTTCGCGGCCTTCCTGCGTGTTGCGTTTACGCATGGCAGCGTGGCCGACAAATTTCCCAGCTGCATAGGTTTTCACCCTTTCGCCGGAGTTGCTCAGGCCAATCTTACTATTGACCGAAAAGGGTACGTCGCTATCATCAGACCCGCCGGGTTCGGCGAGTGTACCCTCCATCGGACGTTTTCTAGTAGCCGGTGCGGCCTCCTCCCCATCAAACTCCATCACATCGATATCCTGCCAAACCTCAGGAGAGCCCGCTCTTGAGTCCCCATCCGAATGAACTAGCTCATCCCCATACATGATGGGTCAGAGACAAGCCACGCAGACGTAAAAACACAGAAAGGTTTAATAAAACCAATCGCATTGGTGGTGCCGATCGCTCGAGCACCACCAAGAAAACCAAAATACCGTTAGCAAGCCAATGTCGTCAAAAGTGCAATCCAAAGAGTCCAAAAACAAGCCAAGTCAGTCAAGAAAGTATCAGCAAGTCCGTTAGAAAAGCCAAGGTCGTCGTATTTTTATGTGGAATCAGTCCAAAATCAAGCCAAGTTGTTGTCAACCAACCAGGGGCCGAAGCCGCCCAAGGTGCGCGGCCCGGGTATCGAATTTTCCAAAAGAAAATTCGATCTCCGGAACCACTGCGGAAACTACCTAGACGACCTGGTCGACCACTGCTACCGCTGGTTGGACGACTTAGCCAAAAGTGAAAATAATTTTTTCCAAGAAAAGTACTCGAACGAAATGCGAATTTTTGGCAGCAAACGAAAGAGTAAAAATTCTAACACCTACTATCCAAAAATTGTAATTTTCGCTACAAAAGTGCCCTCCGAAAAACGTCAACCTAACCTAACCTAACCTAACCTAACCTAACCTAACCTAACCTAACCTAACCTAACCTAACCTAACCTAACCTAACCTAACCTAACCTAACCTAACCTAACCTAACCTAACCTAACCTAACCTAACCTAACCTAACCTAACCTAACCTAACCTAACCTAACCTAACCTAACCTAACCTAACCTAACCAGGTGGACTTTTTGGCTTTGAAATTTATTTGATAAATTCATAACTTCTATAATACTTGACCAATTTAGATTCTGTTTTCAGTTTTAGATTTGAACGCCCTTAAGGCACATTCCTACATCATTATCTTTTTCATTTTCTCATTTTTCCAAAAGTTATTAAAGTTTTTCCAATTTTTTGCTTTAAAAACATTAAAAATCGGCCATTATTTGTTTATTTTCTTGTCTGGTTTTGACCGATTTTGTTTAAATTAGTTTTATTTGATAGTTTTGGTCAAATTACAACTTTTATAATCTGTATAATTTTCTGTATAGTCAATAGTTTATTAGTTATTTCAGTTTTAAAGTTTCGAAAAATTGATGTTTTTATTTTAAAAATCAGTAAGTTAGCAAACGTTGTAACTCCGTCAAATCTTATTCAATCCAGTTAATTCTTACATCAATACTTAGTTTATCTTTGCGCCTCTATTTATATGCACTGACTTTGTCGTTCTACCGAAAATTACTACGTGGGTGGACCGGCGAAGGTAGTGTTAATTGCTAATTTTGTAAATATAAGTTTTTCCCTTATAACTTTGGTAGCTTTTAAGTTTTTAGTGTTTAGTTTCATTTAGTTATTAGAACTCAGCGCGGCGCTTCTTACGGTATAAGAATCGTGTCTGTAGCGGGTCTATAACTTTTTATTTTTATTTTTTTTCAGTCGGAAATTTTAATAATTTCAATTATTTCTTAAAAATTCATTTCTGTTTATTTAAAATTTATAGTTACAGAGGTAGTTTAAGCTTATCAAACTCTTCATTTTTATAAAAAAGTTTTTGCCTTAAAGCTCAAATTTACGTTAAATATCATAATAATCAATAACCTAACCTAACCTAACTTACACTAATTAAAATTAAAACTTACCTGACTCACCTTTCTCCATTCTTCACTGTCCTGCGGGCGCCTTCGTAGATTGATTACTCACCAAACTTGTCATCTTGAGTTTGAGGAACTGGAACGGCATCTGAAACTAAATAAATTAATTGTAAAATCATAGTTTTGTCTTTAACAAGTTAAACATACTTTCAAGCTAAATTATTATTCTTTTATGGATAACAATAACACTATAATATAGCCAAAATGGCTACTCCAAGAACACCCCCGAAGAAAGCCTTAGCGAAATCACCAAACACGCGAATTGCGGACAATGTGATTCACGAAAATCAGTTTGCGTTACTAGAGCCTACTCAAGAGCCTACTCAAGAACTCACACAAGAGACCACTACTGAGAAATCACTTGACGACTCACTTATAGCCGAATCTATAGAGGCTTCCGATCCAGACGCTCTCTGCAAGCGTATTACACGGAACAATGCGCGAGTTATCGCCATGAAAAATACCATAATTGATTTGGTGGATAAAATCAAGGAATCGTTGCAAGTTGGTGCGAATAGAACATCTGTCACGAAGGAAAAAAGAGAACTTGCGACTAAATATAGCGATCAAATAGGGAAAATCGCAGCGGAAACAATCGATGGCTTCAACAGGGAGTGCATCACAATTGGGAAAATTATTAAGTCCCAGGAACGAAACCGCACTATCACGGAGGATAGGAGCAGCTTGCAAGAGGATGTGGCCAGAATAGTGCGCGAATCGCTCTCTAACGAACTATCCAACATTAAGGAAACGGTTAGAGAGGCAATAAAAGAAAACACACCAGCGACTGCACCAGCTAATATTGTCTCTTACGCCAACATTACTGCCCAGAAGAGCAGCTCTTCTGCTGCACCTAAAATTGTCCCTAATAGTAAACCAGCAATCATTGTGACACCGAAAGGGGAAGTTAAGAGCCGACAAGACGCAGTAAACGCTCTCAAAAAGAGCGTCAACTTCAGAGAGTTGCCATTCGCTCCATCCAGAGTACAAACCATCTCCAACAATAAAATGAGGATTGAATTCGACAATAATGAGCAAGCGAAACAGATACTCGACAGAATGCAGCAATCTGAGTTTGTTGACGCCGAACCAGCGAAGCGTCTCAAACCAATGATCATTTTAAAAGGTATCATGAACGACACCCCCGCTGAAGAAATAGTCGAAAACATTCTGCGTCAAAACCCTTCACTAGCATCTCACAAGGTTGATGAAATGACCCTCCGCTTCAAGCGTAACAACCGTAACCCTCAGCTTTACAACGCGGTGTTTTGTGTCAGTCCGGAGATGTACCGTAATCTTCTCTCCATTGAAAGGGTATGCATCGAATGGCAGCGAGTAAGAGTGGCTGAATTCTCTCCGTTTTTGCAATGCCACAAGTGTCTTCAATTCGGTCACACTAAAACTCATTGTAAAACGGAGGAATCACTTTGCTCACACTGTGCTTCGACCAAACACAGCTACGAAAACTGCCCGGATAAATCGAACGGCAAACCCAAGTGTTATAACTGCACACAACATAACAACAAATTCAAAGCCAATACAGATACCCAACATTCTGCGTCATCTGATAAATGCCCTAGGCTACGTGCAGTGAAAGAGAGAGTAAATAACAAAGTGGATTACGGCTGCCGCTCCATTCAACCATAGACTCAAAGTATTACAGTGTAACATAGATCGCTCGCGAGACAGTCAACACGAATTTATTCTCTCTTTCATTAACGGGCCGTACCAAGTGGCCCTCATTCAGGAGCCCTATGTGGGTAATTTATTAGAAGTTAAGGGTATTACCGGACTAAACATTTACCAGTTCAGCAACGGTAAAAGAGTCAAGGCTTGCATTCTCGTCAAGCCTGGACTAGACAATATTCAAGGAGAGTCAAAGTTCTCTTCTGCCAACCTCAGTGTCGTCAAAATTAGCTACAACAACCGCCCTATCACTATTGCTTCTGTGTATATCGAGCCAGATGAAGACCCCGATAACACACTCGGAAAGCTGGACTATTTGGCTAATTGTACCAGAAATCAGTGCTTAATTGTAGGGGGAGATTTCAACGGGTGGAACCCACTATGGGGAAGTACCAGAAACAATTCCAGAGGCGATGAAATCGCGGAATTCATTGCTGTCAACGACCTCAACTTGTGCAATGAAGGAAACTCACCTACTTTCGAGGCTGTTACCCATGGGCAGCTTCGCACATCCATAGTCGACCTAACTCTGGCTTCTGATACAATCTTTTGTTCCATCTCCAACTGGAAAGTAAATTTACACGCTTGTACCAAATCTCAGCATAATGCCATTGAATTTCAAATTGACCACGCCATATCAGACTCGGACCCACCAAAAAGTACGTCCACTTTTATGTATAAGTCGGATAAGGCTAATTGGGCGCTTTTTAAAGAAAAGCTAAACGAAATCATGCTCACTGGAACATTACTGGAAACTGATATCAGCCGAGCAAGTGCTCCGGAGCTCGAGAACATCATTGACGAACTTACAAATATAATACACGAAGCCTGTTTGAGTTCCATGCCTACAAGAAAAATTGGCACAAAGATCAAGGCTCCCTGGTGGACTGACAAGCTTGAGGAGTTGAAGCAGAAGGTGATCTTTCAACACCACAAAATCCACACAGCTAAGAGACAAGGACTTCCATTGGAGCAGCTACTGGAAGAACAAATGAAAACCAAGCAGGAATACGCGGCTGAAATTAGAGCTGAGTCCACTAAAAATTTCCGTGAATTCTGCCAATTGCAAACTAAGGAGAATGTATGGTCACTCACCAACAGACTCCTTAAAGAATCGACCCCTAGACGACCAGCTGTCACACTCAAAGTCGGAGACAGGTTCACCACGACTGGGAAAGAAACTGCTGAGGCATTACTCGACCATTTCTTCCCAGCTGACACACGAACTGATGACCTACCCTATCACACCAATTTGAGAGCTCAACAGGCAGAAATGCCTAATACTGGAAACGACCCTCCTTTTACGGTTGAGGAAGTGTTGGAGTGCTTGAATCATATGAATCCGAAAAAAGCTCCAGGAACTGACTCTCTCACTGCAGACATATGTAGACAAGTAGCAAAATCTTATCCTAACCTTCTGACGGACATCTTAAACCGCTGCCTAACACTCCAGCACTTCCCCAAACAGTGGAAGGAGGCTTATGTTAAGATCATCCCCAAACCTGGCAAAGCTGACACAACCTCCCTAAATTCGTTTCGTCCCATAGGCTTAATCTCGGTCTTTGGTAAGTTGCTGGAAAAGCTCTTCATCAGAAGAGTGAATTACGCGGCTGCTAAAGCGGGAAAGTGTAATCCCAACCAGTTCGGCTTTACAGAGCAGCGCAGTACTGTTGACGCACTAAATAAGGCAATTGAGACCATCCGCTCCTATAAAGCTCAAAAATTGGAAACTGTTGCGGTCTCTTTGGACATAAAATCGGCTTTCAACAACGCCTGGTGGCCTATAATGTTTAACCAACTTCGCCGCAAACAGTGCCCAAAAAACATCTATGGGCTCATACAGAGCTATGTCCGGGATCGCAAGATTATTCTTGATCACGCCAACACCAGAGTTGAGCGGGGAATGTCCAAGGGCTGTATCCAAGGATCTGCCTGCGGTCCCATCATGTGGAACGTCGTCCTTGACGATCTTTTCGAGATTTCCCTTCCTGAAGGCTGTCATCTGCAAGCGTTTGCCGACGATGTCATTCTCATCGCCTCGGCCAAAACGATCACGCTACTCGAAGAAACCGTCAACACTGCCTTAGAGCGCATAACTAATTGGGGAATAAGCGCGAAGCTCCATTTCGGTCCGGAAAAAACGCAGCTAATAGCGTTCAGTTCTCAAGCCAATAAGGCCAAGATCACCATGGCCGGCCGAACACTGGACTTCTCCGACGAGATCAAACTTCTCGGAGTTATCATAGACAAAGGTCTACGATTTGACTCACATGTCAAATACGTGGTTGCGAAAGCCACTAGAATTTTCCAGCGCTTATGCGTGTTCACGAGACCCACTTGGGGTGTCCACCCAGAGAACACAAGCACCATCTATAGGCAAGTTATCGAACCCATAATTACTTACGCTGCTGGTATCTGGGGCTCAGTGGTCACGAAACAATACATACGCAAAAGGCTGGAAAGCATTCAAAGAGTTTTCGCCATCAAAGCCATACGTGGGTTCCGCACGATATCGACTACGGCGGCTATTGCATTGGCCCGATTTACACCACTGGATCTTAGGATTCAGGAGGTCCATGAGCTAGAAAGGATCAAGATCACTGGGACCTTTGCTGAACTGCCAGAGGACGTCACTTTGGAGAAAAGAATACCACCAAATGCATTACCTCACCCCAGTGAGAGAATATCACCTCCTTATCTCACCGCAATAAATCAGGAAGAAGTTGACAACATACATCGCGGTATCTCACACTCCCTGTACACAGACGGCAGTAAACAGGAGAACGATACCGTTGGTGCTGCATTCGCTCACTTTACTCCTGGAAATAGCAACCCCACAATCAGGAAGTATAAACTTCATAATGCATGCAGCGTATTCCAAGCTGAACTACTGGCTATCTCCAAAGCTTGCGATTACATCGAAAAGAAAAACATTCAGGATGCCGTCATCTTCTCCGACTCCATGTCATCTCTACAGGCGTTACAAGACCGGAGCAACACTCACCCACTTGTCGCGAAGATACATGAAATACTACGGAGACATCCTGGACAAATTCGCCTGGCATGGGTGCGAAGCCATGTTGGCATTATTGGCAACGAGGTGGCCGATGTGGCGGCAGGACAGGCAGCCGGAGCCAAGCGTGGCCTGGAATATGATTGCTTCGCGGACACCTTCGCCAAAACACGACTGCGCAGAAGATCACGCGATGAATGGCAGAAGAGATACTCTTCAGCCATTCAAGGAAGCACCACACGCAAATGGCTTCCGTCCATTGAGGACATCAAAACAGTGATTGCCTCTACTGGCATCTCATTTAGTCTTACCCAAACTTTAACAGGACATGGGTACCATAAAGCATATCTACACCGCTTCAAAATAACTGAAGACAATCTTTGTCCTTGCGACAACCAAAGCATACAAGACCTAGACCACCTATTGGAATCATGCCCTAAGTACCTTATGCAGAGATACAATCATATCATGACTTGCAGAAATCTCAAAGTAAACCCTTTTAGCATTTTAGAAGTATCCAAAAAAGAAACCTCAACCATATCATTCCTTAAATTCATAGATCACATTGTAAATACCCTTAAGCAGTTCAATAACACATAATCGTCATTAAAACAACTCAGAGTTTTGTAACTATAATCGTTAAAATTAATAAATATATGTATAACAAATTATATATCCTATACTTACCCTTGCGATGCACAACGGTCAGAAGTATCCAATTGCTTCTTTCCTTCTCTCCACCTGAAACAAAACAACATTATTATATTATAATTCAAAAGAGAAACAACTAATATCAGCAAAAAAAAAAAAAAAAAAAAAAAACCTAACCTAACCTAACCTAACCTAACCTAACCTAACCTAACCTAACCTAACCTAACCTAACCTAACCTAACCTAACCTAACCTAACCTAACCTAACCTAACCTAACCTAACCTAACCTAACCTAACCTAACCTAACCTAACCTAACCTAACCTAACCTAACCTAACCTAACCTAACCTAACCTAACCTAACCTAACCTAACCTAACCTAACCTAACCTAACCTAACCTAACCTAACCTAACCTAACCTAACCTAACCTAACCTAACCTAACCTAACCTAACCTAACCTAACCTAACCTAACCTAACCTAACCTAACCTAACCTAACCTAACCTAACCTAACCTAACCTAACCTAACCTAACCTAACCTAACCTAACCTAACCTAACCTAACCTAACCTAACCTAACCTAACCTAACCTAACCTAACCTAACCTAACCTAACCTAACCTAACCTAACCTAACCTAACCTAACCTAACCTAACCTAACCTAACCTAACCTAACCTAACCTAACCTAACCTAACCTAACCTAACCTAACCTAACCTAACCTAACCTAACCTAACCTAACCTAACCCCTTCCTTTCCTGCCTTTCCTATTTTCTATCTTTCTTTTCTTTAAATATCTGTCCTCTACCATCCTTCCACTCTTCACCCTGAGGTTCGGCCGGAATGTACGGAAATGGAATTCCGGTTCCGATGGGTGAAAACCCAATAAAATTCGGGACAACGCCCTGTCCCGATTTGCTTTATTTGCAAAACAAACTCACCTTCAAATTTCTAACATTCTGGAAAAACATCACAAGATCGAACAATATAGCTTTGTAAAAAAAAAAAAAAAACCTAACCTAACCTAACCTAACCTAACCTAACCTAACCTAACCTAACCTAACCTAACCTAACCTAACCTAACCTAACCTAACCTAACCTAACCTAACCTAACCTAACCTAACCTAACCTAACCTAACCTAACCTAACCTAACCTAACCTAACCTAACCTAACCTAACCTAACCTAACCTAACCTAACCTAACCTAACCTAACCTAACCTAACCTAACCTAACCTAACCTAACCTAACCTAACCTAACCTAACCTAACCTAACCTAACCTAACCTAACCTAACCTAACCTAACCTAACCTAACCTAACCTAACCTAACCTAACCTAACCTAACCTAACCTAACCTAACCTAACCTAACCTAACCTAACCTAACCTAACCTAACCTAACCTAACCTAACCTAACCTAACCTAACCTAACCTAACCTAACCTAACCTAACCTAACCTAACCTAACCTAACCTAACCTAACCTAACCTAACCTAACCTAACCTAACCTAACCTAACCTAACCTAACCTAACCTAACCTAACCTAACCTAACCTAACCTAACCTAACCTAACCTAACCTAACCTAACCTAACCTAACCTAACCTAACCTAACCTAACCTAACCTAACCTAACCTAACCTAACCTAACCTAACCTAACCTAACCTAACCTAACCTAACCTAACCTAACCTAACCAAGCTCATTTTGAAACTCCTAGACTTCTCATAAGCTTACCCAAAAATTCCTAAATATCTCTTGCATTTTTCTTAACCTCCCACTTTTTGCTCGGTGGACCTATCTCTCATAGTTTTTTCGCAATTAATTATTTTATATATTCCCATACATCAAAAACCTGACTTAGTACAAAATTTCATTTTTGCGATAGCGCGTTGATGTCTTTTGTACTAAACCAGTGTTAAAATCTGCCCCTAAGGTAAACTTTTTCAAACTAAAAAATATTTAAAAAATTCATAACTTTTTCTCCATTTGACATTTTGTAATTTAGTTTTCAGATTTAGATTCAGTAGCCTTTAAGGCATATTTTAAATTATCAGCTAACCACCTAACTTAAGATTTGATTTAATTATTCCAGTTTTTTCAATATTTTTATCAAAAATTCTTTATTTTCACTCAAAAACTCTTAATAACTTTTTTCCGTTCTGACGGATTTTTATTATTGATATCTTTAATTATTCTCCTTACTATTCTACGTCTTTCTTATATAGAAATATTTATTCTATACCTTATAGTTTTCTCATAATTTGAGTTTGAAATTTTCAATTTTACATTAATTTTGGTCATAAAATTTAATTATTAGCAAACGTTATAACTTTTGATCCCTTCATTCTTTTTCAATTCTGTTTTGATTAAAACATAGATCTAGCTATTGTCCACCTTTATATATATAGAACATAACTTTAACCCTAACATTGGATTTTTAACCGACAAATATAATTTTCTTCTAAACCTAACCTAACCTAGGTCACTCTTTCTTTAATATCTTCCACAACCTTTCTTTGATTATAGTTCTGTTTTATAATTCGAATAGAACTTTGTAATGCGCTTGTTTTGAAGTATCAAACACGTCTATAGCGAGTTTGTTGGATATTTTAACGCACTTTTAAATTTTTAATTTTCTCAAATTTAATTTATTAATAAATAATTTTATACTGCACTTTTCAGCACTTTTCCTTCTGTTTATTGTTAAACTCGCCAAGCACCACCCATATCTTTTTAAATCACGCGAATAGCTACAATAGTCTCTAAATTATCACCTAACCTAACCTGTAACCTAACCCTAACCTAACTTTTCAACCTTTTCCTTGATATTTCCTATAATTTGCACGTCCGAGAAGCAGTTAATAGCTTAAAACCTTCTTATCAGCGGGTTTCACCCGCTCCATGTTTAATTTTAATTATAACGTACATAATTTCCAAAATTCGGCTGATCACAATTAAACATGAAACGCACATCAAAACGCAACGCCGCAGCTGCGACTGTGGCTACTTCTAGTGCCATGAGCTGGAGGAGAATGTCCTCCAAGAGCTCACCAACCAAAGCACCTCCCTCCCAACCTGATCCCGATCCAAGCCCATCACCTCCTTTTGTGTCCCCCACCGGCTCCGTTAGTAATCTGGCGGTGCCTGAACTTACCAAACCAACCGTCTCGGCAGAACCTGAAGCTCTAATAGAACCAATCAACTTTGCATGCACCCCAACCGAAGTAGTTCTTCAAGCCTCGGAGAACATCATTAAGCACATAAACCTAGGTAAAAGTGTTACCAAAAAAAGTAAAGACGCTATAATAGCGCTTGCCAACACCATCATACATCATGCCAAACATCTTTCCACTGCTACAAACTCCACACCAACAGAAACAGAAACTGAACCCACTCTCAATTCCAACTTGAAAAACGAAATAGCCTCATGTATCAAAACAGAAGTAACTAACTGTGTCAAAGCAGAATTTGCTCTACTAAAAAAGGAACTCTCCTCACCTAATACAACCTCTACAAGCAAATCCTACGCCGCCGTAACTAAAACCCCCACAAAAAATAATAACTCTACCCTCGCACAAGATTCCAAGAATAAAACTACTAACCCTGCAATCATAATTACCGTGCCTTCTGCAAATTCCAAACAGGAAGCCATTACCAAATGGCAAAAAAGCATTTCATTTAGAAATGTTACATATGCTCCCTCGAAATGCCAAGCCATCACCAACAACAAAATAAAAGTTGAGTTTGACAACACTGACCAATGCCAGGAAACGCTCAAACGCTTAGAAACCAACCCAGACGTCGATGCGGAAGTCGCGAAAAAGCTTCTACCGATGTTTGTACTAAAAGGCATCCCCAGAACCATCCCCGCAGAGGAAATACCGGACATAATCATTCACCAAAACGAAGCTCTCAAAAACTCCATGTCCACAATCAACGCCAACCTCACACCATGTATCACCCTCAACAATCGAAATCCCAACTTATACAATTATGTCTTTAAGGCATCCCCCCAGGTCTGGCATGCCGCTATAAACTCAGAAAGACTCAACATTGACCATCACAAAATACATGTAGCGGAACACTCACCTCTGTTGCAATGTTTCGAATGCCTCAAATTTGGACATACACGAACCAAATGCCCAAACAAAACTAAATTTTGTAGTCACTGCTCCCTCGAGGGTCATGTCTACAAAAATTGTCCCAAAAAAGATAACACTTCTGTCGTCAAATGTCTTAACTGCCTAGTGCACAATCAAAAAACCAAAGAGACTACTAACACCAACCATGCAGCCACCTCGAACAACTGCCCAGTCAGGAACGCACATAAGATGAGGCTCACCGAAAAAATCGATTATGGCTCAAAATGAACTTCACCTTAAATATATTTTATATACATATATATATTCTAACAAAATCCCATACAATTTCACTAACACTAACAAACCCATCAATTTCTAACCGTAAACAGACACTGCACATTGCAGTTTACACAACGCGTATACCAATAGCGCCGCGTGTAAATTGAAGAATCGTAAATATCTACAATTTACCAAAAAAAAAAAAAAAAAAAAACCTAACCTAACCTAACCTAACCTAACCTAACCTAACCTAACCTAACCTAACCTAACCTAACCTAACCTAACCTAACCTAACCTAACCTAACCTAACCTAACCTAACCTAACCTAACCTAACCTAACCTAACCTAACCTAACCTAACCATTCTGGCTCCGACCGCCGTTGAGAACGCCCAGAAACCACGTTGCTCCTGCTTTTAAAAATTATTTAAAGTGGTAAATCCAGTGCGCACCACCAAGTGTTATATGTTAAAAGTTGCGCGCTGACGAGCGCTACACGGCAGTGAAAAGTGCGTGAAAATCCCATAAGTGTTGTGGAAGTTATTCGTGAATAAGTGCAAATTTCACAAAAAAGGTGCAAAAAATCGTCAGTTTTTCGCCCATAGCGTCCGCAGTTTGCGAGACGCGTGGGATCTCAAATTGTCATCGGGTGCGCCTCAGCGCCCTCTACACAGCGGTGCTACTTGCCGATTTTTACCCGCGATATCCGCGGAGAAATCGGCAAAAAACTACTTAACCTCAAACCACGTGGTCTGTCTTCCCGGGGCGGCCGGGTGGTGAAGAGGACACCAGCAGAAGGAGCGCAGCGCACCGAGCCATTTGACGTCTCGCACAGCGAAATCGGACGGATAGGAGATAAGTCATCTCATTTTAAATTTTGCAAAAATTTCAAAAGTAAATTCCAAAAATTTTTTGTAAGACATTTGAGTAGCTTAATATTTTGAAAAATAGTACATATTAATATCTTTTTAACATAATTTAAATTTTTCAATTCGCATTTATAGTTTTCTAGTTATTAAATTCTTAAGATAGGGGTGAAAACTTCCCCCTGGAATTGTACTTAGGATTTAAATGCTAGCTTTAAGATTTTTCTTGCTTATTGTTGTGTGTGTGACGCCCTATTTTTAGGCACCTTTTTTAGATTTTTAGGATACATAGTGTAGGAGCTATTTTACTTTTTAGGTTCTTTTTTGTGTTTATTTCTAAGGGGTAGTAGATAGGGGTTGAGACTGACCGCCATAGGTCTTAGGTGTCCCTGGCACCTGGAATAAGCCCAAACACCGGTGGGCTAGGCCCTTATTTACGTTTTATCCGGTTCGGCGGCCATTTTGTCCGAAACCGGAAAAATTTTCTCCCCCTTATATCTTGTGCGCGTTCTAACTTAGAGAGGCGGGGTTTCCGTGGTAGGGCTTATTTTTAGTCCCTCTACCGGCCTAGTGGGGTGAAATCCCGGAATTCCACACATTGTCTATATCCGGATTTGGGCCAGTACATCCGGTAGCCCAACACCCACCCATCACGTCGCCGAAAACCCCGCGCCTCTACGACGAGTAGTTTGGGAGATACGATTTTTTGAAGTTCAGGGGTACTAACATTACCCCCGGGGGCTCCGTTTTTAAAACTTCCATATCTCCCAAACTATCCGTCCGATTCGGTCGGCTCTTTGGAATCAATTGTGTGTTTTCCTCCCCTCTACCCTCCCCAACCCCCAAAACCCCAATACCTCAACCCCTAATTAACCCCCCGATTTTCCCACTTTGCGAGATAGATCTCGCCGGGGCACCCCCAGTACACCTAAACACCAGGGTCCTAGCTCCAATAGCGCCGGAGATACAGCCCTTCAAAGTTGGCGTCCGCCATCTTGGACGCCATTTTGAAAAACTTTGAGAGGCCATATCTCCCAAACTATTGGGGCTAGAGAGGCGGGGATTCGTCTGTCTGGTCTCCCCGATTACCCACTACCACCTTGGTGGGGTCGATCCACCCTAGGGTGACCTCGGAAATTATTTTCCAGGAACCCCACCGGGGGGTGGGGCTCGACGAGACCAGCCAGAAGATACCGCATACCCGGGCATTCCGACCAATACTTCCCGAGATATTCGCCTTTATCCGGTTTTTATCCGGTTTCTCCGGGATTTTCCGGCGGCGAGTACTCGGGAGATATTGGACGTAGAGGGGCGTGCGAGGGGTCGGGTGATAGGGCTCGGCGAGAGGAATCGGACTCTCTCTATAAATTTGACCCAGCGGCGGCCATTTTGACGGCCATCTTGAAAAACCGGCAAATTAGCATAACTTTGGATAGAAAAATACTAAAAATCCGGCGTTTTCACTTTTGGGTGTGTATTGCCACCCTCTCTGACCCTACGCGAGATTTTGACATGTAGAGTCATTTTTGTGGCTCTACATATTAAAAAACGGAAATTTTGCCTTTTTGCAGTTAATTATAGGTACTTTGTTTAGATAAATAAAAATTTTAGTTTTAACGTTTAATTAGGATTAATTGTGACCGCGCAGGCCGCTGACGCTGACGCAAACTTCTTATTTTGACTTTTATTTGACTTATATATATATTTTATATAAAAATTTTTACAACTTATACAAATTTCTTTTTATTTTTAATATTATCTTATTCCATTTACTTTCTTGACGCATACCTCTGACAAAATGACTGCGAGGACTCCAACCAAACCCGTGAATGTGTCGAGCGAGGTTAACAAACTGAACTCCAGGTCCAGCATGGATAATAACCCGACTCCGGTAACAGCAACAACGAAGGACGGACGCAAACAGTTAGCTATGAATTCTCCAGGTCCGTCATCACCACCTATTAAGGACGCTGGTCGTACCTACAGTACTAGACCAGAGAAAAAGACCAGGAGAGAAGGACCCGCGCAAGCACAAACGACGCAGGATTTTGATAGGGAACTGCAAAACGACAGCAGTGACGTCATCTTAGGAAATGTTATAAAATTCCTCGAAACCATTCCTGGGAAAACAAGTGAATACCAGCAGATGCGCAAAGACATCAAGGCTCACCTGGATAAAGGGTCGGTGAAAAATATAAAGCGCATTCAAGAGATCATGAGGAGACAGGCAGTAGAACCGCCAAACCAGCCGCCGAGTCTCACTCACCAGGACAACGCCAAACATTTTGAGAATCTGCACCAATGCATCGAGGGCGCACAGCACAGCCTAGAGGGACAGATTTTCAGCTTGGGCAGCAGCTTATCGGCTTTTCAGGAGCTGGTCAGCAAGCAGATGGACCTGGCCACAAAGACGATAAAAGAAGTGAGTGGGACAATTGCGGGGAGATCGTACGCCGATGTAACAGCCTCCTCAAGTAGAGTCGAACCACTGAGCGGTGCCGGGAACACCCTCCATTCGATTGCTATTGTGTCCAAAAATGAAGAGGACACAGGCGATGAAATAAAAGAAAAATTGCGCAGCGCACTAGAGTTGAAGGAAGGATGGGTAAAGGTGGAAAGAGTTAGAAAAGCCAAGAACAGAAAGGTAATCTTAAGCTGTAAGAGTGTGGAGGAACGACAGAAGATAAAAGAGAAAATAGAAAGGGACGGGAAAGACCTGGTCTGCGAGGAAATGAAGAATAAGGACCCACTCATCATCCTCAAGGATGTTTTGGCAGTGCACAGGGACGAGGAGGTGCTACAAATGTTCCGGAAGCAAAACAAGGAGATATTCCAGGGCATCGAAGAGGAGCAAAATAGAATGGTGGTTAAGTATAGGAGGAAGACCAGACACCCACTTCAGGCGCATATAGTCATAGCCACATCCCCTATCATATGGAAAAGGGCAATCGGAACCAGAGTACATATAGAAATGCACAGGGTTAGAGTGGAAGACCAATCGCCACTAGTGCAATGCACCAGATGCCTTGGGTATGGACACAGTAAGGGCTTCTGTAAGGACACCCAGGATCTTTGTGTACACTGTGGAGGCCCCCACCTTAAGGCAGAATGCGAGTCGTGGAAAGTCCACGCACCCCCAACCTGCAAGAACTGCGTTAGGGAGAAGAACGACCAGATTGAACGGCCGCATAATGCTTTTAGCAATGATTGCCCCGTACGGAAAAAATGGGATAGACTAGCACGGACAACTGTCCAGTATTGCTAAAGGCGCCCCAGTGAACACTACCCCCTACCTGGTGCTACAAGCAAACCTGCAAAGGAAGAGACTAGCAACCGACGAGCTCTTACTGGAGGCAGCGAAGAGGAAAGCGGCGTTTGCCCTCATACAAGAACCGTACGTTGGGTCGGCAAGAAGTATGAAGACACAAAGCGGAGTCAGGGTTTTCCAGAGCGATGGTGACGGGACCGTCAAAGCGGCCATTGCGGTCCTAGATCAGGACCTAAAAATTGAACAACACCCTGATCTCACTACCAATAACATCGTGGTGGTGACGGCCCACACCAGAGCCTGGAAAGCTACGCTTGTGTCTTACTACTTTGAGCCTGACCAACCCATTGGCCCGTACATAGAACAAATCAAGCGCGCTATGGTTAAAACCGGAGCCAAGAGGACCATTGTAGGAGGCGATGCCAACGCAAAGAGCAGCTGGTGGGGAAGTCCTCAAGAAGACAATCGAGGCGAGGAAATGGCGGGCTTTATCCACGAAAGCAGCCTCCACATACTCAACACAGGGGAAACTCCAACCTTCGACACCATACGAGGTGACAGAAGACTGACGAGCTTCGTTGACGTCACTGCGTGCACCACTGACCTGCTGGGCCTTATAGAAGACTGGAGAGTGGACGAGGGTCTAACCAGCTCGGACCACAATGGCATGTGTTTTAAAATCAATTTGCAAAAGTCAAAAGGCGTAAAAATTCAAAGAACCACTAGAAAATACAACACCAAAAAAGCTAATTGGGTTGAGTTTAATGCTAAACTCACCCAATTAATAACAGATAGTAATTTGACAGTGGACGTAATAAACAAAATTCAAAATCATTTAGAAGTAGACAATATAGTAGAAATGTACAACAAAATAATAGCAGAAGCGTGCAGAGACACGATACCAGAAAAGAACAACAGAAATATACTTACCATGCCATGGTGGTCCGAAGAGCTGGCCAAGATGAAGAGAGAGGTCACCACCTTCAAGCGCAGAGTCAGGAACGCCGCACCGGTCCGGAAGTCGAAGGTTGTTGAGGAGTACCTGAAAAAGAAAGAAGAGTATGAGAGAGCAGCTAAAAACGCACAGACGGAAAGCTGGAAGGGTTTCTGTGGAAAGCAGGACAGGGAAGGAATGTGGGAGGGAATATACAGGGTAATAGGAAGGACTATGAAGAGAGAAGAGGACATACCACTAGAAAAGAACGGCAAGATTCTGGACGCCAGAGAATCGGTAGAACTGTTGGCCAGAACCTTCTACCCCGAGGACAAAGTGGAGGAGGAAAATGAAGAGCACAGCCGAACTAGACAAGCAGCAAATATAGTAAACGAAGGGAAACAAGGTGACCCCTGTGACCCTCCGTTTACACAAATCGAGCTTGAGCGGGCAGCAGACTCATTTAACCCCAAGAAAGCTCCCGGGGCAGAGGGTTTTACCGCGGACATTTGCCTCCGCGCGATCGGAACGAAGCCGGAATTGTTTCTAGCCCTGCTCAATAAGTGCCTGGAGCTGAACTACTTCCCCCGGGTCTGGAAGACTGCCACCGTTGTTGTGTTAAGGAAGCCGGGAAAGGACACATATAGGAACCCAAAATCCTACAGACCGATCGGCCTCCTGCCAATACTGGGCAAGATCTTCGAAAAGATGATAGTGGCCAGACTGAAACATCACCTTCTACCCAAAATGAGTCCACACCAGTATGGCTTTATGCCACAGAGGAGCACCGAAGACTCCCTCTATACCCTGTTACAGCACATCCGTTCCAACTTAGACAACAGGAAAATCATAACACTGGTTTCGCTGGATATAGAGGGAGCCTTCGATAGCGCATGGTGGCCAGCCATCAGACTCAGGCTGGCAGATGAGAACTGCCCAGTAAACATAAGGAGGATCATGGACAGTTACCTTTCTGATCGATCGGTCTCGGTGAGGTATGGTGGAGAGGAGTACTGCGTAGGCACGCAGAAGGGATGCGTGCAGGGGTCCATTGCGGGCCCAATCCTTTGGAACCTGCTCCTCGACCCACTCTTAAGGGACCTGCAAAGAGACGGTTACTATTGTCAGGCGTTTGCGGATGATGTGGTCCTGGTCTTCGTCGGGGATAGAGGATCGGAGATCCAGGGACAGGCCAATGCCGCCCTCGAGCGTGTCCGGAGGTGGGGTGTCAGCAATAAACTCAAATTTGCGCCACATAAGACCAGCGCTATGGTAATAACCAAAAAGCTCAAATACGACACCCCACTTCTGAGCATGGGCGGGGTCGACATTGCCATGTCCCGCGAAATCAAATTGCTCGGCCTGACTATAGATGACAAACTGACATTCAATTCCCACGTGTCGAATATTTGTAGGAAGGCAATCGGCATTAGCAAACAGTTGTCTAGGGCCGCGAAGGTCAGTTGGGGGTTACACCCGGAGGTCGTACGCACCATGTACATTGCGGTAGTTGAGCCAATCGTGCTATACGCCGCGAGTGTCTGGGCTCCTGCCGCACTAAAGCTTGGAGTGCGAAAACACTTAAACTCATTGCAGCGTGGGTTTGCGCAGAAAATCTGCAAAGCCTATCGCACGGTGTCCCTGCACGCAGCACTGATTCTTTCTGGATTGCTCCCCCTAGACCTCCGAATAAGGGAGGCGGCTTCGTTATACGAGGCCAAGAAGGGAGTACCCCAACCAGTGCTGGGTGACAGGGAGGTCGAGCGACCGGCATCGGCGCTTCAAGCCCCACACCCGGCCGAGCAGGTTGGCATCGGGTTCCGCCCCCTGGCAGACCAACAACAGGTAGACGAGAACAGTAATTACGAAATTAGAATATTTACTGACGGCAGCAAGATTGACGGCCGGGTCGGATCCGCCCTATCCGTGTGGAATAGAGAGGCCGAAGTTAAGGCCGTCAAGCTTGCGTTGCCGCCTTATTGCACCGTCTACCAGGCGGAGCTCCTCGCCATCTGTGAGGCGACGGAATTGATAGCGAAAAGGAAGGAGTCCACGTTTGCGGTGTACTCCGACTCGACCGCAGCCCTTCAATCCGTCGCCAGCTTGGATTGCCTGCACGTATTGGCTGTTAAAACGAGGGCAAATATTAAAACCATTGCCCTCCAGAATAAATGTATTACCTTGTTCTGGATCAAAGCCCACGTTGGGCTAGTAGGTAATGAGCGGGCGGACGAGCTGGCGAGGGACGCTGCATTGAGTTTAAAGGTTAGGCCAAAGTACGATCGATGTCCGGTCTCATTCGTCAAGCGCAGCATCCGGATGCAAACGCTTGACGAATGGAACCAGAGATATAAGACCGGTGAAACGGCGGCGGTGACCAAAATGTTTCTACCGGACGCTATCAGGGCCTTCCGCACGATTAGGAAGATCGAAACCGACCCCATCCTGACCCAAGCAATGACGGGGCACGGTGGGTTCTCCGAGTACCTGCACAGGTTCAGGTGCAAGGACAACCCATCGTGCGCCTGTGATCCAGGAGTCCCTGAATCCATTCCCCACCTCATAACCGAATGTCCTATCTTCAGCAGGGAGAGGTACAACCTTGAAAACAAAGTAGACTGCAAAATTAATGTAAAGAACATCGAAAACATTATACTTGACAAAGATAGGGATACATTCCTTATGTACTGTAAAGAAATAGTTACAAAAGTAAACAATAGGAACAAAACAGATTAGCAAAACATACTAATACAATATAATTGTATATTGTTATATAGTATGCTGGATAGATAAAGATAAGAAATAAAAAATATGGATAGGAATTAAGGATTGTGTTAGAATAAGTAATGTAATAGGAAGTAAGAAATGTAAACTAGAAAATAAGAAACTGATGTTAGAAATAAGTACTAGTAGTATATAAAAAGGTGTCAGAAATTAACAAAATGTAAATAGAATTAATAGCAATAAGTAGAAATAAGAAAAAATGTAAAATATGGTAAATAAATACCCTGAGTCGTGTCCTGTTTCCTCGAAACCCTTGTAAAACTAAATAAATAAAGAATAAATAATTAGAGTAGAGTATATAGATTACAGCAGAGGGTAGAAATAGGCAGCAAACCCAGCTGTTAAAGCAAAAAAGATGATGGATGAAAGTGTAGTATGTGGAATGCAAGTGCGAGAGGCATAAAAGCGAGAACTAGTATGAAAGTGTAGCAAAATTCGAAAATGTTAAAACAGGCTTTGACCTTATGTCAGAGGTAGTAGTATAAAAAAAAAAAAAAAAAAAAAAAAAAAAAAAAAAAAAAAAAAAAAAACCTAACCTAACCTAACCTAACCTAACCTAACCTAACCTAACCTAACCTAACCTAACCTAACCTAACCTAACCTAACCAAGCCCAAGCCCAATTTGAAACACTCAGAGTGACCCAATCGACTCGAGAAAATTCACACATATAACTAATTTTTTGCCTAACCCACCATTTCTTTCCCGGGGGACCTCTGTCTAATACTTTTTTCGCTAAAAAACATTTTCACTTTCATTTCCATACTTGTATGAAACTCATCAAAATATCAGAGTGCGTTGATGTCTTTTATAGGAAGCCGGCAAAAAATCCTTGGGCTTAGGTAAACTTTTTGTCGGTTTCAAAATTTTGAATAATTCGTAACTTTTTAAATACTTACCCGATTTTCATTTTGACTTCAGATATAGATTCAGGCGCCCCTAAGGCAGCTCCCTAGCATATTTTTCGCAATTATTTTCCACTTTCCTTTAAGTTATTTCGAATTTTTACATTTTTCCACTTAGAATTCTTAAATTTCACATATAATTTGCTCATAACTTTTTTTCATACCAACGGATTTTAAATTTCTATAGCTCAATTAATAGTCCTCACCGTTCTACACATTTCATTTAGGCAAATCTTTGCTCTATCTTTTGTAGTTTTCCGGCAATTTCGATTTTAAATCTCAATTTTTTTCCCATTTTTTCATATAAAATCTCATTTTTAGCAAAAGTCATAACTTTTGTTCCTTTGCATATTTTTCAGTTCTGTTTCGATATAAACATTGTTTTAACCGTTTTCTACCTTCCTTTTGTACAAACGCACCTGTAACCCAAAAATCAAATTTTTTGCTAACGTTTGAAATTTTACCTTTAACCTAACCTAACTTGGAACACTGTTTTGTATATATCTTTTGTAATTTTAACTTAATCGTTAGTTTGGTTATATATTCAATTAGAACTCAGCGCGGCGCTTGTTTTGAGCATACAAACGTGACTGTAGCGGGTCTGTTGAATATATTATCTTAGTTTTAGCTTTTAATTTTTTATTATTTTATATTAGCTGTAAAAAATTTAACTTTGCAAGTAGCTGTGTGGTTCTTGCTGTGTATACTTGGTCTTACTGAGACCTACTTGCTTTATTTTATTTATATCTGTAGATTCAATAGATTCTGAAATATCTTTTAACCTAACTTTTGACTTAACCTAACCTAACTTCTAGACGACTTCTTTAATAACTTCCGTAATTTTGAAGATAAATACGCAGTTTTTCCTTTAAAACACACTTCTCTACGAACTTTACCCGCAACATATCAAATTTCTGCCATAGCTAACCCAGGTCAAAATATCTGGGTGATCAAAAAATTTTCCTAAACCTAACCTTAACCTAACTTTGTAACACTGCCCCAAAATGTCTGGGCGCAGCTCCCCTGCCTCTTCAGGTGCTTCTACGCCCAGGAAGACCAGATCTTGGACGAAGAAGACCCTGTCGGAGATGGAGAGGTGTATGAGTCCGGACGAGGAGTATCTTTCCGATGAAATCGACGAAGAATTTGCAGAATTGAGGGACCTCGAGACCCCCCCACTTATACTCGACACCATTGATACTAATAATGGAAACACCCTTACTCCTGCTGCGTTGGACACTAACAACGATAAAACCCTAACCCCTGCTATATTCTCCACCCCAGTCAGATCCGATTCTCCTGACATTCCATCTAGGAAAGAAGTCGCAACTCCCGAGCAAATCTCTCGGTTAAATGGAGTGTTTAAGAAGAGGGTTACTGACTTGAAAGACGACGTATCCAGAAGTCTGCAACGGATACTCACGTGGCTACATCAGGGCAAATCTCTCACAAAACAGAATCGCCAAAAAATTGACGCCGAATGTCATATCATCGGCCAAAACTTGAATAACGTGCTCGACGAATGTCGGCTTGATTGCGGCGGTACTGATGCCAGCGAAGCAGTCGACGCGCACGATTTGACAGCCATCCCTTTTCCACAAGCCAAACCAACTTCCAGCGCGACTTCAGTTGCGTCTCCAGCTGCAGCTGTAATACCTGGTCTCACCCGCAAGGACGTGGTGGAGGCGGTGAAGGAGGCCTTCCGCACCGACCTTCGCCGGGATCTTCGCGCCGACTTAAAAGAAGTCCTCACTCAGGAGGCCAAGCGCACTCAGCGCCCTCAGCCTCTCGTTGCACAACCCCCACAACCTACACTCCCTGACCACTCTGGCGTACCCAGGACCACCACCAGATCATACGCTCAAGCGGCCGGGGAAGCCCCCTGCCCTGGTACTTCCAGGCAGGCCACCGGCAGTGCTGTACGGCCCCCTCCCCTTCTTCAACAACGACCACCCACGCGGCCATTCCAACAAGAACGACCACCCACGAAATCCCTACAACAAGAACGACCACCCACGCGGCCCGCCATCATTATTTCCTGCGGAACTGAGCATCCAAAACGCGAGGATGCAATCAGGGTTCTTGACAAATATCTCAAGAACACCACGCCCCGGATCCTAGTTGCTAACATCAGCCGACTCTCAAAGGGGAAGTTCCGTGTGGAGCTCGAACGTGCGGAGGAGGTCGTAACTGCTGCCGATCGCATCAACCAGGACGCGCACGCCAAGGCCGAGCCGGAGAGGAGCATCTTCCCGAGGATCATCCTCAAGGGTGTGAGCAGGAACCTGCCTCGCGAGTCTCTTGTTGGCACCCTTGTGGATGACAATGAAGAGCTCCGGGAAGCTCGTCGTGACTGCGACCTCAAATTCCTTTTCGAAAGGAACAACAGGAACCCCAAATTGTACAACGCAGTTCTTTCCGTGTCCCCAAATACTTGGCAAAAGATAAAACTCCTCCCGCGCCTGCGCACTGGCTATCAAAAGGTGCACGTGGAGGAGTTTTCCCCGTTCGTCCAGTGCCGCAAGTGCGCGCAGTTCGGTCACACGCACACTAGGTGCTCCGCCATTCAGATCTGCGCCCACTGTGGCAAAACCGGTCATGACGAACAACACTGTGAACTCAAAACTTCAAAACCCTCTTGTACCAACTGCACAAGCTATAATGCAAGATTTAATCTGAGTCGTAACACCGAACACTCAATTTTCTCCATCACTTGCCCAAGAGTCCTCAGTATGAGGAACCGCATCTTAAACAAAATTGATTATGGCACTTCCCCACAACAACAATAGATCTTTTTAATCTTTCTTCTACTGCTCTACAAATCCATCAAATTCCAACAAATCAATCTTTCAACTTCTATCTTACAACACTTCATTAAGCCATAATTCTTTTGCTCGGTCTTTCGTTCTTTACAGCCTAAACTCTCTTGCATTCGTTTTGTCTAATACATCACCTAATCTTCTAACAATTTAGACCTTTTGAATAAACAAAACTCAATCGCCATTTGGCAACACAATAATTACTTATAACTATCTCTTCCTTCCTTTCCTGTCTTTCCTATACTCTATCTTTTCTTTCTTTTAAAAATCTGTCCTCTACCCTCCTTCAACTCTCTCCACCCTGAGGACAAGCCGAAATGCACGGAAATGGATTTTCGGCCCCGAAAGGTGAAAACACTCAATAAAATTCGGGACAACGCCCTGTTCCGACTAACTTAATTGGCAAACATTTAATATTCCAATAAATTTCTTTTGTACAAATACCACAAAATCGGAAAATATAGTTTTCAAAAAAAAAAAAAAACCTAACCTAACCTAACCTAACCTAACCTAACCTAACCTAACCTAACCTAACCTAACCTAACCTAACCTAACCTAACCTAACCTAACCTAACCTAACCTAACCTAACCTAACCTAACCTAACCTAACCAAGCCCTATTTGAAACACTCAGAGTGACCCAATCGACTCGAGAAAATTCCCACATATAACTAATTTTTTACTTAACCCCCCATTTCTTTCCCGGGGGACCTCCTTCTAATACTTTTTTCGCTAAAAAACATTTCCACTTTCATTTCCATACTTGTATGAAACTCATCAAAAAATCAGAGTGCGTTGATGTCTTTTATAGGAAGCCGGCAAAAAATCCTTGGGCTTAGGTAAACTTTTTGTCGGTTTCAAAATTTTGTAAAATTCATATCTTATAAACTATTTATCCAATCTTTATTTTGTTTTTGGAATTAAATTCAGGCGCCCCTAAGGCATATTTCTAGACAGTTTTCATTATTATTTTCCGATATTTCTAAAAGTAATTACGACTTTTCGTATTTTTTCACCCAAAATCTTTAAAATTCACCTGTCATTTGCACATAACTTTTTTCGATATCAACGTATTCTTGATTTCTATTTTTTGTCTAATAGTCTCAACTGCTCTCTTCATTTCGTTTAGACACTCTTTTTCTCTAACTCTCATAGTTTTTCCGCAATTTTAATTTTAAATTCCGAAATTTGACTCATTTTTCCATACAAAATTTCGATTTTAGCAAAACTTATAACTTTCGTTCCTTTGATTACTTTTTAATTCTAATTGCACATAAACGTTCTGCTGGCCAATCTCTATCTTTCACTTATTTAGTCATACCTTTAACCTTAAATTTGGATTTTTGGCCACTGTTCAAAATTTTTATTTTTACAAAACCTAACCTGGACTATTACTGTGTAAATATCTTTTGTAACTTTAACCCGATTGATGTTTGTTTTTGCACTTAATTAGAACTCAGCGCGGCGCTTGTTCTGAACATACAAGCGCGTCTGTGGCGGGCTTATTGAGTGATTTATTTCACTTTTAGTTTTTAAGAATTTGTAAATTTATTTTATTAATAATTAATTTAACATAGCTGTTAGCTGCATAATTCTTGCTGCTTATGCTTAACTTCATTAAGTTCTATCTGCTGTATTTTTGTTTATAGTTGTATACATAACAGCTGCCGAAATTTTTCTTAACCTAACCTTGGACCTAACCTAACCTAACTTTTAGACGATTTTCTTTATAATTTACTTGACTTTCAATATAAATAAACAGTTCTTGCTTTACAACACACTTCACCACGGGCCCTACCCGTTTCATATCACACTTTTGTAATAGTCAACTCAGGTCCAAAGATCTGGGTGATTACAAAAACTTGAAAACCTAACTCTAACCTAACTTCTCTAAAATGTCTGAAAACAATTCCCCTGTTTCTTCAAACACTTCTACGCCCAGGAAGACTAGATCCTGGACGAAGAGAACTCTATCAGAACTGGAGAGATGCATGAGCCCAGCTGAGGAGTATTTTTCCGACCCCGAATTCGACGAAAACTACGGGCAGCTAAGAGATTCACCCACCCCACCCACTTCACCCACACCTCCACTTATACTTGACACAATGGATCAAACCCTGACCACCACTACCTTCTCAACTCCCCTCGGACCGGATCCTCCAAACATTCCACCTAGAGAAGAAGAAGTTGTAGCAACTCCCGAGCAGCTATCTCGGCTCAATGGAATGTTCGAGAAACGAGTCAGCGATTTAAAGGACGATGTATCTAGGAGCCTCCAACGCATACTCGGCTGGCTGCACAAAGATAAGTCGCTTACGAAGCAGAATAAGTTAAAGATTGACGCCGAGTGCCACATTATTGGACAGAACCTTAAAAATGTGCTCGACGAATGCCGGCTCGACCGCAGTGGCATAGACCCTTTGGCCGGCGGACCAGTCGACGCACATTCTTTGGGTAGCTCCCTAGATATTACGGTAGTACCCGTCCCACTATCTCAACCCACCCCCAGCGCAGTCTGCAGACCTGCGATCCCAGCTGAAACACCATCTACAGCTGTAACTGTTGGCCTCACCCGCCAGGACGTGGTGGAGGCAGTTAAGGAGGCATTCAGATCCGACCTCCGCAAGGACTTCTGCGCTGATCTTAAGGAGGCTCTCACTCAAGAGACTAAGCGCGCTCAGCGCTCTCAACCCCCGGTTGCACAACCAGCCCTCCCGGTTCACTCTGGCGAGCCTAGAATAACGAGATCCTACGCTCAGGCGGCCGGAGAAGCCCCCTGCCCTAGCACCTCTAGGCAGGCCACCGGAAGCACTGTAAGGCCCACCTCCACTCAACATGAGCGCTTACCCACTCGGTTCCCTCAGCAGGACCGACCACCCGCGCGACTCCTTCAACAGGATCGACCACCCGCGCGTACCCTTCAGCAGGAACGACCTCCCACGCGGCCCGGCATCATTATAACCTGCGGAATCGAGCATCCAAAGAGAGAGGATGCAATAAGGGTGCTCGACAAGCACCTAAGGAACACCACGCCCCGGATACTTGTCTCGAACATCAGTAGGCTGTCCAAGGGGAAGTTCCGCGTTGAGCTGGACCGTAATGAGGAGGTCGAGACTGCTGTTGCTCGAATCAACACAGACGCTGTCGCCAAGGCTGAGCCCGAAAGGAGCATCTTGCCAAGAATCATCCTCAAGGGCGTCAGCAAGAACCTGCCTCGTGAGTCTCTCGCTGCCACCCTTGTGGATGACAATGAGGAGCTCCGGGAAGCCCGTCGCGACGGCGATCTCAAACTCCTTTTTGTACGTAACAACCGCAACCCCAACCTGTATAACGCTGTTTTGTCAGTTTCTCCGGAAACCTGGCAGAAAATCAAACACCTTCCACGTCTTCGCACCGGATACCAGAAGGTGCATATGGAAGAGTTCTCTCCATTTGTTCAGTGCCGCAAGTGCGCGCAATTTGGCCACACGCACACCAGATGCTCCGCCACCCAAATCTGCGCCCACTGCGGCAGGACTGGACACGACGAACCCCATTGTGATTCTAAGACACTAAAACCATCATGCACCAACTGCACCAGCTATAACGCTAAATTCAAATTAAGCCGCGGAACTGACCACTCCATTTTCTCTATCACTTGCCCCAGAGTCCTCAGTATGAGAAACCGAATCTTAAATAAAATCAACTATGGTACAACCACGCAACAATAGATCAACGCAACAATTCCTAGTTAACAATTTGTTTCTAATCAGTTCCATTTCAATCAAATTCTCTCATTGATTCGTTTTAATAACACCACTACTTCGTTTTATAAATTTTATATTCAACATGTATCGAATAAATGGAACACAATCGCCACTTGGCATCCCACAAATTACTCACATCTATCACTTCCTTCCTTTCCTGTCTTTTCTATACTCTATCTTTCCTTTCTTTCAAAAATCCGTCCTCTACCCTTCTTCTACTCTCTTCACCCTGAGGGCCAACCGAAATGCACGGAAATGGATTTTCGGTTCCGATGGGTGAAAAACTTGATAAAATTTCGGTACTACGCCCTGTACTGATCTACTTGAATTGCCGAACATACTATATTTCAATCTCAAACATCTCTTAAACCAATACAACAAATTCGGAAAATATAGTTTAAAAAAAAAAAAAAAAAAAAACCTAACCTAACCTAACCTAACCTAACCAAGCTCATTTTGAAACTCCTAGACTTCTCATAAGCTTACCCAAAAATTCCTAAATATCTCTTACATTTTTCCCAACCTCCCACTTTTTGCCCGGTGGACCTATCTTATATACTTTTTCTGCAATTAATTATTTTATATATCTCCATACTTCAAAAACCTGACTTAGTACAAAATTTCATTTTTGCGGTAGCGCGTTGATGTCTTTTGTACTAAACCAGTGTTAAAATCTGCCCCTAAGGTAAACTTTTTGTCGATTTCAAAATTTTGAAAATTCCTAACTTTTAAATTATCCATCCAATTTTCATTCTGTTTTCGGATTTATATTCACGCGCCCCTAAGGCATATTTCTAGATAGTTTTCTTTATTATTTTCCTACATATCTAAAAGTTATTACGATTTTTCGTATTTTTTCACCTTAAATCATTAAATTTCACCTATAATTCGTACATAACTTTTTTCCATTTTAACTAATTCTCGATTTCTATTTTTTATTTTATAGTCCTCACTGCTCTCTTCATTTCATTTTTACACCTTTTTGCTCTAACTCTCATAGTTTTTGCGCAATTTTAATTTTAAATTCCGAAATTTTACTCATTTTTCCATATAAAATTTCGATTTTAGTAAAACTTATAACTTTCGTTCCTTTGAGTATTTTTAAATTCTGATTGCATATAAACGTTCTGCTGGCCAATCTCTATCTTTCACTCTTTTATTCATAGCTTTAACCTTAAATTTGGATTTTTGGCTAACGTTTAATAGTTTTTATTTTTACCTAACCTAACTTGGACTACTATTTTGTACATATCTTTTGTAACTTTAACTCGATTGTTATTTGCTTTTGCACTCAATTAGTACTCAGCGCGGCGCTTGTTTTAAGTACACAAGCGCGTCTGTGGCGGGCTTTTTGAGTGTTTTATCTCATTTTTTGTTTTTGAGATTTTGTAATTCTATATTGTCTATAAAATTTTTAATAGTGTACCTATCTGTGTAATTCTTTTTGTTCTTGCTTAGCTTAGTAAAGTTCTATTTGCCTAATTTAATTTACACTTGTAGCTACAATAGTTTTGGAAATATCAACTAACCTAACCTGTAACCTAACCTTAACCTAACTTTTCATTGTTTTCCTTAATATCTTCCATAATTTACGTGTCCAAAAAGCAGTCAATAGCTGAAAACTCTCTTACCAGCGGGCTTCACCCGCTACATATTCAAATTTAATTATAGCTCTCACAATTCAAAAAATTTGGCTGATCATAAATAATTATGAAACGTACCTCTAAACGCAACGCCGCAGCTGCGACTGTGGCTACATCTAGCGCCATGAGCTGGAGGAGAATGTCCTCCAAGGGCTCACCCACCCAAACATCACCCTCCCAATCATCCAAAAATCCACCAACCCAAACACCTCCCCCCCAAACTGATCCTAACCTGACACCTCCTTATGCGTCCCCCACTGGCTCTATTTCTAACCTGGCGGAGCCTGAATTAACCAAGCTGGCTGCTCCGACAGAGCCAGAAAAAGAAATAGAACCTATTAACTTTGTAACATGCACCCCGATTGAAATTGTTCTCCAAGCATCGGAGAACATTATCAAACACATCAACCTCAACAAAAGCGTGACAAAGAAGAGCAAAGATGCCATTATCTCACTTGTTAACCTCATAAAATCACATGTTAAATCCATTGCCGAACCTGTAGACCTCACTTTAACCGAAACTTTGCCCCGCCCAAACCCAAACCTATCTAACGAAATTGTCTCCTGCGTCAGACAGGAGGTGTCAAACTGCGTCAAAGCAGAGTTCGCTATCCTCAAAAAAGAACTCTCCACATCAACTATTGCAGCCCCCAAAACTAAAACTTATGCCACTGTTGCTAGAACCCACAACAATAACAACCCCCCCTCTACTCAAGACTCAACTAATAAGACTAGCAACCCTTCATTAATAATCACAGTGCCCTCAGCCAAAACGAAACAGGAAGCCATTTCTAAATGGCAAAACAGCATTTCATTCCGAAATGTTCCATACGCGCCCGCCAAGTGTCAAGCCCTCACCAATAATAAAATAAAAGTAGACTTTGACAACAACGACCAGTGTCAGGAGACACTCAAACGTCTCGATAAAAGCCCCGATGTCGACGCTGAAGTCGCCAAGAAATTAATGCCCATGTTCATATTGAAGGGAATACCCAGAACTATCCCTGCCGATGAGGTCCCCGACATCATAGTCCATCAAAATGAGCCCCTTAAAAACGCCTTATCCACAACAAATGCAGATCTCACACCGTGCATTACCCTTAACAACCGAAACCCTAATCTATATAATTATGTATTTAAGGCATCTCCCCAAGTGTGGCATGCTGCTGTCAACCTGGGAAGACTTAATGTTGACCACAATAAAATCCATGTGTCAGAGCACTCCCCCCTACTTCAATGCTTCGATTGCCTTACATTCGGCCACACTCGCTCCAAATGCCCCAACAAGAATAAGTTCTGCAGCCATTGCTCCACAGAGGGACATGTCTATAAATTCGGCGAAAGAGGGACATGTCCTAACCTAACCTAACCTAACCTAACCTAACCTAACCTAACCTAACCTAACCTAACCTAACCTAACCTAACCTAACCTAACCTAACCTAACCTAACCTAACCAATTTCTCGCACAACTTTTACACTAGAACTGCGGTCTCACTTTTAAAACCTGCTTATTAGTGGGTCTCACCCACTCCATGTTCAATATTAATCACCGCTCACATATTCTCAAAAATCTGGCTGTTCAAAACAAACCAAAATGAAAGCCACACGTTCTACGAAACGTAACGCCGCAGCTGCGACTGTGGCTACGTCTAGTGCCATGAGCTGGAGGCGAATGTCCTCCAAGAGCTCACCAACTAAAGCTCCTCCCCCCCAACCCGATCCTGATCCCAGCCCATCACCTCCTTTTGCGTCCCCCACCGGCTCTGTTATAAATCTCGCGATGCCTGAACCAACCAAACCAACCGTTTCGGCAGAGCCTGAAACCATAGTAGAGCCCATCAACATTAACGATTGCACCCCACTCGAAATAATACTCAAAGCCTCTGAAAACATAATTCAACACATTAACTTAAACAAAAGCGTTACCAAAAAGAGTAAGGACGCCATAATCTCACTTGCTAACTTAATTAAATCCCATGCTCAATCCATCCCGAATCCTGTAGACCTCACCATAACTAAAACTTCACCTCACCCAAACCCAAACCTAACTGAAGAAATAGCCTCCTGCGTCAAACGAGAGGTTGCAAACTGCGTTAAAGCAGAATTCACGCTTCTGAAAAAGGAACTCTCCACAACTGTTCCAGCCCCCAAACCAAAAACATACGCCACAGCTACTAAAACCCACAACATTAATACCTCCCCCTCTACACAAGACTTAACTAATAAGACCAGTAATCCTGCTTTGATTATCACCGTGCCCTCAGCAAAAAACAAACAAGAAGCCATAACTAAATGGCACAAAAGCATAACCTTCAGAAATGTCACATACGCACCTGCTAAATTCCACGCCATAACAAATAATAAACTCAAGGTCGAATTCGACAACAATGAACAGTGCAAAGAGACACTCAAACGCCTTGAAGCTTGCTCCGATGTCGACGCTGAAGTCGCAAAACAATTAATGCCAATGTTTGTTCTGAAAGGCATACCAAGAACCATCCCCGCTGATGAGGTCCCTGACATCATTATCCACCAAAACGATGCCCTCAAGAACTCTCTAACCACAACAAATGCTGAACTTACTCCTTGCATTACCCTGAACAATAGGAATCCTAACCTCTACAACATCGTATTCAAAGCCTCACCACAAGTCTGGCATGCTGCCATAAACGCTGAAAGACTTAATGTCGATCACTACAAAATCCATGTCAGCGAACATTCTCCTTTGCTGCAGTGCTTTGACTGCTTAAAGTTCGGACACACCCGCACGAAATGCCCAAACAAAATAAAATG